>CM022763.1:26691714-26711714 GCA_012411365.1 Ameiurus melas | reverse complement strand
GTCAGATATAATGCACACCTCTTAGATATTTTTGGTATTTAATAAAAATAAACTATTAAATCATATGTAAATATTGCCATGTATTTCACTACAGAATGGGCCCATGCATAAAATATACCATGATATAAAGCTCAGTTGCATTTGAAGGGAATGATGTCCAGTCATGAAGCCAACTGTAAAGTGTTTTATCTAGGTGTCATCTAGTTAGATCTATTTGATATTATATATCATTATTATTTGATCTATTTGATCTACTTAGATCAAAAGATGCAGGCTATTTGACGGTACCTAGAATGGTGAAGGCTACAGCAGGGGGAAGAGCCTTCGTTTATAGAGCCCCACAGTTATGGAACAGTCTTCCTATTAGTGTTCGGGACTCAGACACAGTCTCAGTGTTTAAGTCTAGGCTTAAAACATATTTGTTTACTCGAGATGACCCTGACTAGATTCTATTTTATTACTTCGCAGTCGTAATAATCTTTTTTCTCCCTCTCTCCTTTTGCAGAGCCCCACACAAATTTATGGAGATACAAGAGATCCAGATCCTTTCAGCCTCTGGATGGAGTTCAAATTGTCTCTTTATTCCAGACTGCTGGGACTACGGCTGCTCCCAAGGCCATACAGACTACATATAAATCCATAATGAACTTTTTCACACTATCTATTGTTACCCAGATGAGGATGGGTTTCCCTTCTGAGTCAGGTTCCTCTCAAGGTTTCTTCCTTTAAACATCTTAGGGAGTTTTTCCTTGGCACCGTCGCCACTCAGTGGCTTGCTCAGTTTGGATGAATTCACACCTTTAATATCTGTATACCGTGTTTATATTTCTGTAAAGCTGCTTTGAGACAATGTCTATTGTAAAAAGCGCTATACAAATAAAAATGAACTGAATTGAATTGAATTTACTCTTATATGCTGTTTATTATATGGGTTGTTTTTTTTTTTTAGCTTTGATGACTAATGAGTCATGCTCCAGGGTCTTCGAACTTAAAATTATTTTGTAACTCACATTTAAAATACTTGCATATTATCTAATCATGTATACAGAGCTTCTGCATGTTCTCTGGACACTTTAGAACCAAATTTCTAATTTCATTACAGTGGTGGAAAACACAACCATTATAAAAGTTACTTTGCCTATATACAGTATCATATGAAATAATGACTGTAAAATAAAATATTGATAATTAATATAGTTTTATTTCATTTATTATGTTATAAATAGTTTGAATTTTTATTTTTTATTTTTAATCTTTCCAGAGAGGGTCCATGATTTTTTCTGAACAGTGAACAATTTGGGAAAGGATGATCTCGATCACTCTAATTAGGCACATGTAGCACACAACATGTAAAATTGTTGTAAGACGCGTAAAAATGAAAGAAAGCTAGGTTTACAGAAACCACTTCATCAAACAAGTGCAATAAATAAAGGCTTTAATCTTTGAATCTAAGAGTGGACACACAGTCCCCTTTGAAAGTACTGGAACAGCAGTACCAATTATTTTGTTTTTCCTATACATAAGATATTTCTGAAGACACTCCAAGTACACTGTAAACACAAGTATGCACTGAAGACATTCTAAGTTATTTACACCTGGATGTGTTAAACATCAGGAAATGAACGCTGAAATTCTGACCCATCATCTTGTATTCATCTTTTGATCTCAAATCCAAATGACTATAGCAAAAACAAAAGAACTGGCCTCGCCGTTCCTATACTTTCAGAGGGTACTGTAAGTCCTTAAAGGCTTGAGGTAAATTGATGAAACACTTTAGTGTTTTTTTTTAACTTATTTAATAGTAATAACATCTAAAAACCTTGGACCGGCGGTGGATATATTCAAAAAGCTGTATTGAATTGACTTGAAATGGACAGTTAATAGTCACCCATCACTAGTAATACTCTCTACCTCCAGTATGGAGCTGGAATATACTTCACATCTGAAGTGGACAAAGCAAGATCTCTGTGGGCAGACAATGGAGAAGAATATATCTACTTCATTGAAGCTCAAGTACTGACTGGGAAAGACGAACGTGGTTCCGCAGAACTGATTGTTCCTCCTCCAATTGGAAAAGATCCTCTGGTTCGTTATGACAGTGTGAACAGTGGGAGTGGCATCCACAGCATCTTCAATGGCCAGCAGGCCTACCCTACATACCATATTACGTGCAGCAAACAAGATTTGTTTTTGCTAAACTCTTCATTTTCCAATAAAGCATTGTCTTCACATTAAAATAAGGTTTTACATTACATTCACCGAGCACCAACCCCTCATTCAAGACTTAATTAAAGATGTCAAAAAATGAAACTTAAAGCCTAACCAACAAAACTGTTAGCATACGGGCAGTAAATAGATAAACCCAGTATTCAATTCAGGGAACTTAAATTAATTTTTGTACTGAAAATG
The DNA here is from genome assembly GCA_012411365.1 of Ameiurus melas. Taxonomy (NCBI): domain Eukaryota; kingdom Metazoa; phylum Chordata; class Actinopteri; order Siluriformes; family Ictaluridae; genus Ameiurus; species Ameiurus melas. Next base: position 26,709,305 of record CM022763.1, on the reverse strand, counting down.
ATTTGGATTATACTTGCTTATTGTGGAAACATGAATGTAAGTTTTTTTATGTAGCTAAATTACACACATGACCTACAAAAAAGTTTAATTAGTCAAAAACAGAAAACAGAAAGAGGACATCCTGGTGTACATTTTGATATATAATGTCAGGCAGGACCTTGCTGATGTCAAATCCTCTTTGCAAAACTCTTTGTTAAGGGCTGACTTATAAAATCAGATATTACAGTAATAGGAGTAGTTTAAACACATTCTAATTATATTTGTTTGAAGTTAAAAATGAAGATATAGCAGGTTACTCTGTGGCATTTTTAACGCTGTGGATTTTCTATAGTGTGCTTTCTTAGCCATGAGTTGTATTCATGTATTTATTTATTTATTTTTAAGGACTTTCCCCTCAGCACCACATGGTTGAATGGCACATTTAAGAATGATAGAAAATGGGACAGGGGCTGTATAAATGTAAGCACTACATTAATTGATTTATAGAATAACCTCTGCACATTTACATATATATTATTTTTGATTGCACTCTTTTGTGAAGCTATGGCACGTTTTATTTTCATTTTCAATACTGAGGTTTGAAAGTGTGTGGTCTTTGACTGCAGCAATAAAATCTAACAGCTTTCATATTCACTATCTGTGAATTATTCGAATTTATTTATTAAGTAATAAAATTACTTTTTATTGCAGTTTTGGTGGTCCTCCAGAGGACGGGTGACCAGTTTCTCCCTGAGTCCCTCCACACGCTTCACTAGTGCACGGAGAAGTGGAACTGTTTTGAAGTCAAGTAATATTCCAATCCATATCAATACAGTAAAACATTCAAAATATGGTTGTTATTGTACCATACAAGATGGCGTTGTGCAGAATGTAGGGGAAAAGGCTCATGTTCTTGATAGAAAACATTCTAGATTTATAAAGGATAAGAAAAAAGATTTACAGACTCTTACCCATGCTGAGTATAGTTTTGTCTCGACTCGATGCACCAAGCTGATGCATTTCCTCATAGACATTCAATAAAATGACCTCAAAGTCCTTGTAATTTGGCTCGCATATGATCTTGTTTTGCTTCAGGATCAGCTGTAGAACAAAGCCTGGATGTTCATTACTGAACGCTTCAGGGAGAAGACAAAGGGAATTAGTTAATGCTGGCAGTTAAAGTAAAGATAGTAAAGTAAAGGCTATTAAATGTGGCATGCTCTAAAATCAAAGATGCACAAATACACTGGACCAAAAACAGGGTGTAAGAGAAGTGTTACCCAGAAGGCACATTCAAGAACACTTAGTATAAAAAAGTATGCCAAGCGGGCCAGATGGGAGAATCGTACACGAGGCAAGCCAAAATGCTTTGTTAGTTAAATGCTATCACAGATAGTAGTGCGTACAATAGTAGATCTGTTATTATATATGAATAACACAACAAACACAGATGTTTTTCACTGTAATAAGATGACCTTTTGACAGACCTGACTTCAAACCTGAAAGTGTGTTCTGAATTAAATGCCTGGTTAGATAGCTTTCTGACTGGAAATGCTGCAGTGACTGGTACAAGTAAACAGTAGACCTAAATCAAGCTGGAAAAATGTAACCTCTTAAACGTCCTCATTCTCCAATCATATTAGTTTACTTTTACCTTTCCTATTAGCATCACTGCCATTGCTGAATAATCACAGCACTCGCTGAATAGTGTGCTTTAAGAGTAACAAGCAATTATTAGGCTGGAAATTTACTTAAGGAGTTAATATGAACACATGGCATGCACTGTATGTCTTACTGGGTCCTGAGCTATCAGGCCAGGGATTCCAGGGTCAGATTCCAGGGCCAGACTCTGGAGCTGAGAGGACATTAGGGCAGCCACGCAGTTGAAGAAGGACTGCAGCCATAGTAGATTGTTATTTCTGGGGACCAATCTGCACTTGCTTCGTTGCACATCAGGAAGCCACCAATTTTATGCAAAACAGATTATTTTTTCAGTATTTTTGCTGTCCTGTTCTCTTCGCCACTTATCATTAGACGTCCCGGTTTCCTCCCCGAGTCCAAAGACATGCATGGTAGGCTGATTTAGGCGTGTCTAAAGTGTCCGTAGTGTATGAATGGGTGTGTGTGAGTGTGTGTGCGATGGACTGGCACCCTGTCCAGTGTGTACCCCGATGCTCCCTGGGATAGAGTCCAGGTTCCCCGTGACCCTGAAAAGGAGTAAGCGGTAGAAGATGGACGGATGGACGGTAGAAGATGGATGGATGGATAACCAATTCTGACCATGTAGGCAACATTACTGTGTACGGGACATGTACATTCTAAACCTGTCTGTTCTCTGCTTGTCGTCATTTTTAAACAATTAGTCAGGTGATGGTTAGTAAGCAAAGTAGCATCACACACTTAAAAAACCAAACAAAACACAGTATGCCTTATATAACTCAAACAATGCTTTCGAATTAAGTCTTACTTCATAAAATCAACTAAAACATTGTAATCAATCAAGATGTTTCACTTTTTATTTAATCTTTTATCATTTTAAATATTTCCCCTGGCCGTGGGGCCCCCTAGAGACCGGGGCCTGGTGCGGTCACACCAGTTGCACCACCCAAACAACGGACCTGATTATTTCTTACATGGTCCACCCAGTACTGATGTAAATAGATGTACAGTATCATCAGTGTAAAGCTGGTATTCTTCACTTTAACCTCATTGTTCTGTTTTGATTTGCTTCTAGTGTGGTTTAGCATGTTAAACACATATACAGTATGTGAATATTAAAATTCAATTTGACTCACTCTTCTCGGTGAGGTGGAAGACTGTTCACATTCTTCATTCTCTCTCGGGTCACGCAGAGCAAAATCCAGTGTAAAAGCAGGCAGGGAGTGATCGACGTTATTATCGTAAACTATTCATGATTGGGCAGTTCAGTCAAATTATTTTTTAATGAATTCCAAATAACAAGTCTCCCAAGTTTATCAAGCACCATCACCATAGAACATTGATTAATGAATTAAATGTGTGTTTGAATGTAACTCAGAGTAATGTTTCAAAATAGGGTTAGGGTTAGTAGCATACAAATTGTTCATAGTTAGAGCAATATTCATCATTTTTATTTGTAAAACAAATTTTTTTTTTTTATTAAAAAGGAGATTGTGAGTTTCTCTCATGGCACATATGTAAATTTAGTTACTCCACATGGGGTCTGGTTTGGGAAATAAAGCTAGAAGGAGTTAAGTGGTGTTATGTGCTGTGTGGGTGAAATCCCTCTCCCGTGGGAGCCTCCTCTCGGATTGCGCAATCCCTCACAGACTGGATTGATCTGCTCATTTTTTATTTATTTTTTGCTCAACTTGAGCATGTGCGATTGATCTCTCTATATGTCACCAATGTAATGTTTGTACACACTTTTATTATAAGTCCTCACATTCCATAATTTAGGTAATGTATTCACGTATGTGTATAACTTATTAGTCTTGCTATTCTGACGCAGTGAAAAAGCAGGAGAGGAGGCAGCCAGTACCTCTGCCTCACTGAAGAGGGTGTGCTTTAAATTATGGCTATTTTGTGTATGACCCCATTCTGTAGTGAAATTCATATCTAATTTACATATAATTTAACATTTTATTTTGGCTGAGTCGTGTACGAGTCCCTCAGTTGTCCTCAGTGTGAAAACATGGATCTCAACATCATATAGTCCCTGTTGGAAAGGGCTCAAATATGTAGAAGATGCCGGAAAAGCAAAGAACGTGCAGGACCTGGAGGATTCTTCTGAAGAACAGTGGGCAGCTTAACTGCTCAGGACAAACAAGGGACTCATGAACAACTCTCACAAAACATAAACACAGTCCTTGATCATCCAGGTAACGACACACAGAGTTAAGAATGAAGCGTGTGTAAACTTTTGAACTGGATTATTCGTGCAAATTCGTGTATTGTGTCTTGTGGACTGTGTAAACATCTGATATGTGAAATAACTTATTCAGGGCAGTGCTAAATAAAAAAAACAATATGTATTTTGTTAATTATTAACATTTTGCAGATTCTAGGTAAATATGTAAACTTATGCCCTCGGCTGTAACATGACGAGTGAAGAGTCGGTCACAATGTACAACACACAGCAGCCTAAAGAGACAGAGTACATTTGTATTTATACAGCACATAGTACGTGTAGTTAACATACACACACATACTAATTAAATGGCAATAGTGTAAACAGTGTCATTTCACAGAATTGAATTGGTATAAAATTTAAAATATCTCAGTCTCAATTTGATATGTTTCTAATTGACAGAATAGCTGTATTTCCATCCATCCATCCATCTTCAACCGCTTATTCCTGCTTCAGGGTCGCGGGGAACCTGGAGCCTATCCCAGGAAGCATCGGGCACAAGGCGGGGTACACCCTGGACAGGGTGCCAGTCCATCGCAGTAGCTGTATTTCATTAAAGTTTATAACAAACTATAACAACTTTTTTCCATTTTTGTCTGAAAACACTGGGTGTAATTACACAACAAAATAGGTCCGCTCTATCAGATAAGCTAGTCAGGCACCTAAACACACTGTGTGAATGTTAGCCTGCTAGCTAGCTAGCTAGCAAAAACACTGTTTTGTTGCTGCCAGGAGCCACTAGTCAGCATGACCTCTACTGTATCGTTTAATTCAAACAAGTAGTCACATTCGATATTAGTTAGACTATTTTTTTTTATTGTGTAATTAAGGCCAGTGAGAGTTGCTATGTCATATGATGCAAGTGGAAATTGGTCAACTGAATTTCACTTAAGCGCTGCCTCAAATCAGGACATGCTAATGAGAGATAACACAGGAAGAAACAAGTATCATTGTCCAAGTGGAAGTGATGTCACATGTCCTTTTGACTCGCTGATTTAAAAATGAGTCAGATATTTTTGGTATATACACAGTGCAGCATCACTGCACTGACATGTGCATAGTTTTACCGCAAACTAAAAATAGTACAAATCTCAAGCCACACAGTCGGGTTATTTACATTCACCGTATCAGACACATCTATATACACATACAGTATATATTTACTACATTTACATTATATACGTGAAAGCCATCAGTGGTATGCTGAAGGTCACAGTAGGGATGATTGATGTGGCATGATATAATACTGACGTTCTTTCTTTTTCAATAGAATGTATTATGAAAATTTGTCATGTATGAGTATTGTAATGTATTTTGGTCATATCGCTCAACCCCCCACTTCACACTGGCTTCCATGGCAGTAATGGAGAAATGCAGCTCTGTGTTCGCCGTAGTTCCACTCGATCGGAGTGCATTTAAAGCGTATATACATAAACAAATAAAGTTGAGTTGGTCAGTTAAAACTGAGGTTTGGGAAGAATCTGGAGCGGCGAGCGTATCGGGCATCTGGTTCGCTTCGTCTTCTTGTTCCTTCACATTCTCTCTTTTTACGAGCCAGGTCTTCTTCCAGTGCCTACACACACACACACACACACACACACCAGGTGTCTGTCTAGATTTTATAGCACCACAATCCGTAATTAATTTCCTCAGTGTATCTCTAAATATCAGGCATGAGAGCAGATAAACGAGATGGAGGGAATGGCTTCCACATCTACAAACACACTTTATTTGACCATGTCCCTCTCATTTCTAAATGATCTATGATTAAAATATATATATATATATATATATATATATATATATATATATATATATGTATGTACCTCTTTTCTGCAGGCTAGTTTATCTCTCCATTCGTTCAGTTCCAGTGTGTGCTCGTCTTCCAACCTTTTGATCTTCTTCTTCTCCATCTCCACAAGAAGCTGTAGTTTCTCGTTCTAAAACACACACACACAGTATTTAAAAATGAAGGTCCAATCTAGACCACACTGCAGTTCAGTGACATCACATTTCATTTGTTTAAAACCTTTCTTTTCCACTCCAACTCCTTCCAACACGATACATAGTAGGAAATGTAAGCTACAGAGCATTTCGTCATCTATGTTAGATGGATTGATGTTGAATAAGTGCAGACTGATAGAAGTGTGTTGGTGTACCTGTAGCTGATGGAGCTCGTTGATGTTGGAATCGCACTGATCTTGCAGTTCCTTTAACTGGATCTCCTGATTCTCCTGCAGAGTCTTGAACTCCTGCTTCTGCCTGCTCTCCTCCTCAGACATAAACTGAAGAGACAGACAGACAGACAGACAGAGGGAGGAAAAGAGAACAAGTCTAATAAAGATAAAGACATCAAACCCCAAAAAGAGACAGCAGGAGAGATTGAGACAGAGAGAGAAAAACAGAGAGGCCAGACCATATAAAGATAAACTAAGATCCCAGGTGAGATGTTACACATGACAGTCACCATAAATAATTCCTTCCAGTCATTGTTCGAGCGTGTGATGCATTTAGTATGTTCACAAAATAATCTGATAAACTGCAAACAGTCATATTTAAAAAATTTTTACCCCAGTATTTGGCTGAGCTTTTGACCCATTACACCCCAAAATGTATGCAATTATTTTAATTTTTGTAAGGTTGTGCTTCGGCACTGCACCTCTGCTTGGATGAATCTGATGGTTTGAGGTATTCGCATGTGTTGTATATTAGCTCCAATTCTTGACAACATAGGTGGCGGCGGATATAGGTTTCTTGGAGCAGAGAGGAGTTGCTTTCTCTCATAGTTATCAGGAAACAAGTGCAATTAACCACACTGACCATAGCAACAACAAAAAAAAGGAAACTTGATACCTAGCTGAACAAGTGAACAAGTGTTAGCTAGCTATGTATCGATCCACTGAAATGTTTAACCTGTTCAGCATGAAAAAAGGCATCTCTGTGTTCCCTCTGAGGTTTCGCCATCTCTCAAAAGCCATGCCTTATAGCACGGGTTCTGTTGCTTTCAGTTTTTGACTGCACGCTCTCCGCAGATCGCGGTTTCTTAGTTTCCCGAGATGTCAACGATGATTGCGGTTAGAACTATCCAGATAAAAGCAGATTAAAGCAGCCATCTAGATGACAAGTTTAAATTCTAAGCACCTCTTGTAAGTACAAGCTACAAACACTCCACCATCCTCAGCGCCCACACACACGATATAGTAGCCGGCTCATCTTCTTTCTGCTTACGGACGTGACATAACCACATAAAGGCCACACAAATGACGTCTGTCACGTATCTAGAAACTCTGGACTCCATTTGGACTCCATCAGCCACTGCACTGCACCACCAGTCACATGACCACATGCACCTGATTCCCGTTTTGGTTAATGAGCACTCGTGTATATCTAGTCTTTGTCTGCACTGGTTTCTTGTCTTTCGTTGTCATAGACTCTCGTCATTCATGTCTATATGTTTTGTTTCATGCTACATTGTTTTGCCAAAGTGTCTTCGTTTTGTAGTCTGTTTATTTATATTAAAATGTTTAAATCTTCTGACTCAACCACGAAACGTGACAACGTCAAACTTACGTTTGTAAGTTGTAAATTGTAAATCATTATTATAAGCTTACTGTTGCGAATTGCAGTAAAGTAAGGAGACAGTTTTGAACACTATTTTTTTTTCGAACTTGCTCAATAATTGATTTTTGTTCATTTTAACCAAAATAAGTTCCATACTGCAGCTTTAATATAGAAGAAGAAGAAGAAGAAGAAGAAGACAATTTCCTGCCTTTTTTAAATTTCACTGTAAAATATTTACATCAGAGATTTTATACTTGCTTAATGCTCTTCTTCTTCTTCAAGCTTTTTGTTCTCTGTTTGGTTATGTTTTCTCAAATGTCTCAATTTCTTTTCTCAAAAAAAAGAAAAAGATGAAAAAATATACCAGATATAAAACTAAAATACTGTTCAGTAAATCACAAGGAACTAAGCTGGAACAATAAAACCCATGTAACTTGACTAAAGTAATGGTTTGGTATTTCATTCTGAAATAAGCAATACTTTCCGAGTTGTATGCACTACTACTAGCTAACTAATAAGGAATAAAACATGACAGGTGTGCTGTTAGAGGAAAATAACCCATACTGAAAGTGGAATATTATCCTGTGAAATCACATCGTAAAGTGTTTTATTTCTCCTATACGACAGCAATTTTCCAATGATTACAATTATTCATTTACAACCCCAATTCCAAAAAAAGTTGGGACGCTGTGGGAAATGTAAATAAAGGCAGAATACAATGATTTGCAAGCCTCATAAAACCCATATGTACACAACTGTTTAAACTGAGGAACTATTCCATTCTAAGAAAAAAAAAGGTAATTTGTTGGCCGCAGTACGTCTCAACAAAGTAGGGACAGGGCAACAAGAGGCTGGAAAAGAAAGAGTTACTGAAAAGAAACAGCTGGAGGTTAATTGGGAACAGGTCAGTAATATGATTTGGGATAAAAAAAAATAGTATCTTAGAGAGGTCTTTCAGAAGTAAAGATGGGCAGAGGTTCACAAATCTGCGAAAAACTGCGTCTCTGTTTACATTACCATGTGTGTTTTGTTATGGTTTCTGTCTTGTCGCCGCCCCTGTCTTGTGATTGGTTGTTTCCCCAATGTGTCATCATTGTAATCAGCTCTTTCTGTTGTCCCTCTTTGAGGAATTTGTATATTTACACCCCTGTGTGTCTTTGTTCAGGGCGAAGTGTTGTTCAGTGTTTGCAGTGTTTCTGATCTGTTTATTATTAGCCTTAGCTAATGTAGATCATCTACCATTCAAGTCCCTGTGAATGAGCTGTTACTATAGAAAGAATAATGAGTGCATTAAAATAAACCTGTGATATAAATTCCTTCTGACTAATCAACACTGTGGTATATTGCTTGTGCTATCAGTGTGCATGTAAATATCCGGCTTGTGACAGAGCATGTATTATTTTTTGCATGAATTAGCTCATTAATGAGCCTTATTAATCATCATACATAGCAGTGTGCATATAAGCGCAGTGCAGACGGATACATATTTAAATATCACACTTTCTATTTCTCTAAAGCTCTGTGGTCTGCAATTTATACAAACATAGATGACAGATGCCTCAGATGTCATGCTATCCACTATGTAATTTAAGTCACATGTTAATTTCTTGCCCAAAGCTCTTCAGCTTCTGGCTCGATCACTGAAATAAAAAAAAAAAACAGGTCTAAAACACGTAAGATTCATCTTGAGGTTTGTCCTGCTATGCAGTATTCAGTGGTCTCAGACATCTTTATTCGCTAGACGCCAATTATTTCGCTAGGAATCCAATAAAAACCACCAACTATCACTCAGTGGTTTGTGGTGACTACATCTTTCCTCAGAGGATTAGATAAAAGTAGCTATTGATAAATAGTCTTCACAGCCTCAGCTCTATATTAACCTTTCTCGCTCTCTCCTTTTTTTATTTTCCACTTTCCAGCTCTGATTATGTAGAATGTGTGCGTAACGAATGGTTTGAAAAAAAAATTTCAGCATTTTTTAACCAAAAATTTAGACATTTGTGTTAATATGAAGGGGGGGGGGGATATCTAGAAGATCTAGATTGGATTTATTATTATCAGTAATAGATATGGACTAAAGATTGGGTTAACTCTGATGATAAGGAGGTTGTTTGTCTTTGCTGTGACTTGACTGTATGCAGTTAAAAATCACAATGTGTACTGGGCAATGTCCCAAAGATAGTTCTTGGTCTGGAGGTAAAACATTTTTTCAGCTCTGTTCTGAGGAAAACACCAAAACAGTTATAATCCACATAGCATTACATGTAAAACCTTCATTGCAGGTTGAGAAAAAAAACGCCAAGTGTGAAAGCAATCGAAAGACCTCAGCATAGTTATGCTGATATAGGAAGTTCGGCTTTCTTCCACATGTGGAGCAAACGGACACAGGTGCGGTCAATAAACGCAAAAAATCCTGTATGCCCTGTTTAAGGAGTGGCTGTCAGAGAAGGTACCATGATGCCTACATTGCATAGTGGGTTATACAGTAGAATCAGGAAACGAGACAAGATTCTGTACGTCATCACGTTACCTGTGTGAGTTTCTGTCTCTGCTCGACTCCGCTCAACCCCTGCCTCCTCAGATCTTGCCTAAACCGATTAAAGCGACCTTTGACCTCAGCACGTTGCGCCCTTTGGAGTTGAGTCCTTTCCTGAGCCTGAGAAGACTTCTGCTCATCCATTAGGCCCAGCTGGAATCGGGACACACGCTCCACATCCTGTGCAAAAACAGGAAGAATAAAAATAAAAATAAGAATAAGAATAAGAAAGGTCTTTGTATTATAACATAGGCTGCTCAGACCATCTAAAGATCACCTTGCTGTGTCTCCGGCTGAGCTGCTGTCTCTGTAGAGAGTACTGCTCCTTCACCTGCTGCTTAAATAAATGATATTTCTCCTGCAGGTGGCGCTGTTCCAGTTCCCAGATCACTGACTCACGTGCTGCAGGTAAAGAAATACACACAATCATCAGCTTGCAGTTTATTGCAGTGTTTCTGCTCAGAGTCAGCTTTAAACACATGCTATGAAAGGGGTATGTCTACAGATAACATGACTAGTGGGTGTGGCATTAGGGGATATAAATGGGTGTGTCTTATAGCCCATACAGTGCCTTGCGAAAGTATTCGGCCCCCTTGAACTTTTCAACCTTTTGCCACATTTCAATCAGTCGTACACAATCAGTCGTACACTGCACAAATCTGGCCTTTATGGAAGAGTGGCAAGAAGAAAGCCATTTCTCAAAGATATCCATAAAAAGTCTCGTCTAAAGTTTGCCACAAGCCACCTGGGAGACACACCAAATGTCACACCAAACGTTGAGATATTGCTTTCTTCTTGCCACTCTTCCATAAAGGCCAGATTTGTGCAGTGTACGACTGATTGTTGTCCTATGGACAGACTCTCCCACCTCAGCTGTAGTTCTCTGCAGTTCATCCAGAGTGATCATGGGCCTCTTGGCTGCATCTCTGATCAGTCTTCTCCTTGTCTGAGTTGAAAGTTTAGAGGGACGGCCAGGTCTTGGTAGATTTGCAGTGGTCTGATACTCCTTCCATTTCAAAATGATCGCTTGCACAGTGCTCCTTGGGATGTTTAAAGCTTGGGAAACCTTTTGTGCCCAAATCCGCTTTAAACTTCTCCACAACAGTATACGGACCTGCCTGGTGTGTTCCTTGGTCTTCATGATGCTCTCTGCGCTCTTCAACAGAACCCTGAGACTATCACAGAGCAGGTGCATTTATACAGAGACTTGATTACACACAGGTGGATTCTATTTATCACCATCAGTCATTTAGGACAACATTGGATCATTCAGAGATCCTCGCTGAACTTCTGGAGTGAGTTTGCTGCACTGAAAGTAAAGGAGCCGAATAATTTTGCACGCACCAATTTTTCAGTTTTTTATTGGTTCAAAAAGTTTAAAATATCCAATAGATTTCGTTCCACTTCACAATTGTGTCCCACTTGTTGGTGATTCTTCACAAAAAAAATTAAATTTTATATCTTTATGTTTGAAGCCTGAAATGTGGCAAAAGGTTGAAAAGTTCAAGGGGGCCGAAAAGTTTCGCAAGGCACTGTATATGACGTTTCTGAATTTCTGAAGTTTGTTAGTTATCTAAACAGGGGTGAATATGACATTTATGAGTACTTAAAGCAAAAATTCTGTCTGTTTACCTCATATTAGCTAACTGCAGTAAAGATAATAAACCTTTATTAAACATTTACTAATTTGACTTAAGAAGCCCCTCAGAAATCCTGTCAGGTGTAGCCCGATTAGCTTTAGCAGCGATGATTATGAAGTATTATTTATATGACTTAAATTCCTGTCAGGTTTGCTCATGTTAGCTACTCGATGACTTCCATATAACATCTCAAAGATACATTTTTATAGTCTCATTTATGGTCTTAACAACACACCCAATTAAAGCTATTCTTATTTCTACGTATAGATTTAATGCCTTTAACACATTTTCTTATCTGCACAGTGTCATATCACAGCAAACTAGTGACTACATTTCCCATCCTGCACTGCGGCCTACAAACATGGCCGCCATGGACTACACTGAAGGTGGCGTTGAGTTTATATTTATGTGTAGTTAGTACATCATTACACAATTAGATTTAGAAGTGGTGTACTGGTTGTTGTGGAAATAAGTCCAACCTGCTAACATGTCCTTGAATTCCTGTTTCAAAAGTAAATACGCCTTAATTAAACTATGACACCCAAAATGTGTTTGGCCACTTTGTTTATAACTGTATGGTGTAAATGTTGTGTTTTGTGTACGATTTGGCCGCTGTACCTCTCTTGAGCTGCTGTGATTTGACAGTGATGTCCCACTCCATTGAAGCCACTTTCCTCTTGTGTTCTTGTACGCCTTTCTGTAGCGTTTCATTCAGCTCCTGCTGCTGCTTCTGCAGGAAACGCTGCTCCTGTAATACACACAGACGTTGTTGTTGTTGTTGTTGTTGTTGTTTTAAACAAGGAACTTCTTTGAGAAAAGAAAGTCGATTATTAGATGAAGCACACTTTACGTTACGCTAATTGTATAAAGTACCGCAAGCTCGGGCTTACAAATGCTCATTCCTTTATCTAATGGTTTTGCCGATTTCTAAATGGATTTTCCGACATATAGAGTTTTGAAGTAATTGAAGTTGTGTTCTAATATGAGTGCATAGCAGGGGTCAAAACACAGACGTGCAAAGTTAAACAAAGTTCCATAATCGATAATCTATGTCAAACCTCAGGAACAAATGAGGAAATACAAGCAAAGCAATATATCAAGCGTAAAACAATACAAGTAGTGCTACCGTACAAGATCTTTAAGTTCTAGAGAAGAAAAGTGTGCAGAGCAGAGGTGTAAGAACCAGAGTAGGTTTTTTTTGTTGTTGTTGTTTCTAAATAATTTGGTGTTGGCATTTTAGGGGTTAAGAAAATAGGTGTGTCTTTAGTTGTGTTTTGAAGATAGTGACAGATTCTGTGGTCGGGATTGAGGATGGAAGTTCATTCCACCACTGAGGGACAGATAGTGTGAAGGCTCTGGAAAGGGACCTTAAGCCATGCTGAGTAGGTACTACTAAGCGCAGGTCGTTAACCGATGGAGGAACGTGAGGGAACGTAAGCCTCAAAGAGAGTATTGACGTAGGGGAGTGCTGTTCCAGACAAGGTCTTGTATGTGAGCATCGAGCCCTTGAATTTGAAACGGACGGCTACTGGAAGCCAGTGGAGGGAGATGAAGAGGGGTGTGACATGGGTTCTTTTGGGCTGGTTGAAGACAATGACATACAGAGGATATAAAATGAACAGTTGAACACAAATGGGTAACAAACCAATGACAGAACATGAGCAGAGATAGGATTAGAACAGAAGCTAAAACAAATATATGAGAACATGGAGTTTGGCACCATGGGAACCACAAAGTTTGGGAGAAAGACCACACTTGAAGCTCTACCTTCTTATAAATTCCCATCTCTTTCTTTGTTCATTGTGACAAAGGCATCAAGTTCTCAAGAGTTCTTCCGACTTTCCCAGTTCCACGATCACTCTTCGTGTCATTCAGTCTAGAGTCTGCATTTGCAAACCAATTCATTTCATAGGATATCGAGTGCACAAAATAAATTTTTTCCATGTTGCCCCATATACCAATTCTATTAAAGTTTCAACAAACATAGAGGAACAAACTTTTCATCCAATAGTCTGGTTATCTTGTTAGAGGTGACTTATTACCTCTTTAGGGTCCATTTTAAGGGCTCGAAGCTCTTTCTCTTGCTGAGATTTGAGACGTCTTGCTTCCTCTCGGAGACGCGCGGTGTGCTCGGTCTCCATTTTTTGGCTCTGCTGTTCATACTGTTTCTCCAGACGCTGCAGTTCACCATCGTAGTACTGCTTCTTACTCTGTAGAGGGCGACACCAAGAGATGGATAGATGGAATAAAAACTAGTTGATTTTGAACCTGACAGTATCTTTGGTTGGTATGTGTGTGTTTTGATTTGTGTGTGTGTGTGTGTGTGTGTTTTGCTACTGTAATGTGTTTTGCTACTGTGTGTGTATATGTGTGTGCCTTCAGACTTACACTCATTTCCTGTTCAATATGACGGAACATCATCTCTCTCTGTTGCTGTAGTTTTTGTTCCAGCTGTGTAAACTCTCGCTGCTCCTCTCGCTGCAGCAGTTTCAGAGCATGCAACTCCTGCCGCCTGCACACACACACAAACACACACACATACACAAAGCATTTTTATTTCTATATACACACACACGTATGGTTGCACTTTCCCTTAAATACAGTTCTGCTTTCATGCACACATACAGACACATTTTCAAGCAAGTACACACATACTTATATACGAACACACAAAAAACATACTTTATTATCTATTATACACTTTATCTATTTATTCTTGAGGGAAAGTACCTGATTGAGCGCATCTGCTGTTCTTTATCATTTCTCTCGCTGATCACTTTTGATGTGGTGACGCTCACCTCGCGCCCGTCCACCATAAATCGTCGTGTTTTCTTCACCGTTTTTCGGCCCACGGGTAAATTCTGCAGGTACACAACAAAACAATGAGTTACAGTAGCACATAAAGTCTACTACCAGGTGTTATTAGTTTATCAAATATTTTCATCTTATACAGATTTATGTCTTTCAGCCTTCACTAATGAATACAGTACGGTGTCTTCTGACTGACTGAAAGAAGGACTATAACGCAGAATACAAAAATGAGCGTTCTGATACTGTTAGTAAAGTACATTTGAGGTCAAGTTTAAGATGAGCGTTGGACATCAGCTGTCTCTGCGGTGTGTAACTTTTTACATCAGTCAGCCTCGGATGCAACTCGTAGTTCATGTGGCGCGGCTGCCTTTTAGTCTTCAATCCCCTCAAAATCATTGTACTGGCCAATCAAAATTTCACAGATATTGTTACATCAGCCAATCACAATCATTACACTGGCATAATTAAAACCCAATAGCGATCATTTGGGCCAATTAAAACATTACAGTCATTATACCAGCAATTCAAAATTTCACAGTCATTATTACATCAACAAATTGAAACGTCACAGATATTATAAGAACCTCACAGTCATTAGACTGGCCAGTCACAATTTTACAACCACTGTACCAGCCAATCAAAACCTCAAGCCATTACACAGAGCATTCAAATCCTCATTATTGTATCCAATAAAGCAGGTTTATTATGGTTATTCCAATGATTGCAATTACACAAAAACATTGGCTACCGAAGCTCAGGAGACTAAAGCTGAGAACTTTGCAAGGAGCAGGAAGAGTACAAAAAGAGTAAATAAGGGAACCAATGGTCAGTAAGACCATTAGAAAGTTGTGACCAATTATAAAAAAATGGGAAACAAGAAACAAGTGCAACAATGCATCCATTTTCCATACCACTATTCCTATACAGGTCACCAGGGGGGTGAGCCTATCCCAGGGAACTTGGGGAAGAGGGCAAGGGGACACCCTGAATGGGGTGCCATCCCATCGCAGGGCACAACCACACAGACAATTACACTATGGACAATTTGGAAATTCCAGTCTTTGGACTGGGGGAAAAAACCAGAGTAAACCCCTGAAGCACAGGGAAGACATTTAAACTCTGCACATTCAGGGCAGAGGCGGGATTCAAACCACCAATCACGGCAACATAGCAAACATGCTAAGCACTAAGCCACCATGCTCCATCAGGTGCAACTAATCACGTGAAATTATGGGATTAATGATCAGGAGAGATAAGAGAGAGATAATCTGTTGGAAGGCAACTCTTCACTGCACTGACTCACCGTTTCATTTAGTGGTGAAAGCGCTGACTCGTCATTGTGCTGATTAATGTTATGATGTAGTGAACCATTTGACTCGGTGTGAGGTGCTTCTGCATTTGAGTTGCCATTCAAGATGCTGTGCGACATTTCAGTCAGTTCCACATGTTCGTGCGCATGTGCAAAGCTAACCTGCTTGGTGGTTTTGGTAAGCTTTTCATCTAAACAAACACCATTGGTATTTTCTGAGCTCAATTCCTCTCTCTGTGTCTCGCTACATGCTGGACTGTCAGTTTGAAGCTCTGACGTTTCTGCTGTGTCATTTGCAAGTGAGTCGTTCTGAGAATCAGTCTCTGTGAGAGTCCTAGGCTCATCTGATTGGTCAGTTGTTACGTCGTCATCCTCATTTCTGTTTCCTGCACTCTGCATCTCAGAGTTTGCATCATCTCTGGACTCCTTCTCTTCTGGTGCTTCTTCTTTCTTTGGTTCTGCTTCAGATGGTTCATCTCGTGCAGTTTCTTCCTTCAGTAGTGATTCTCGCTGATTTTGGGCTTGTGCTGTTTCTTCGCTCGATAAATCAATTGATAAATCAGCTGTTTTTTCAGCATTCTCAAACTCTTGTTCCTTCACTGTGTCTGCCATTATTTCTTTCCTGACATCTACCTCCGTTTCTTGTTTGCCTCCATCCTCAGCTATCTTTTGTTCCTCCTCCTCTTTAGCATCAACTTGTCCTTCTCCATCCTCTGTCAAGTCCTCCTGCATTACACTCTCTGTCCGTTCCTCGCTTGTCTTTTCCTCAGAAGCAGGAACACACACTTCTACAACCGGCTTTCTGATTAACTCCACTGTTGACGAGAATTTAGAAGCATTGCCATATCCAGCCAAATCCAGATAATCGTGTAAACATCTCTCTTTTGTTTCACATTTCCTGTTTAAGTGCAAGGTTTCCAAACACAACGTGTCGATCAGAACATTTTGCAAATCAGCTACTCCAAGCTTGTCGTCTTTTTCTACCGGTCCACTAAGACATGTCAAAAACGTTTGCTCATCTTTCGATTGATCAGCATTTAGAGTGTTCTTAACTTCTGTATCCTGTAGTGTTTCCTGTTCAGATAAATCCTCTTCCTGATGCACTTCTTCATCTTTGTGACCGTTTGCATCGATGTCCTTGCACTCCGTGTCTCTCTCTGGCATTGGTTTCTCTTCTGTTTCTCCATCAGGTTTATCCGGGCTCTGATCGGATCCATCTTTCACCTCCTCAGCTTTCTCCTCATTTTCCATCCTTTTGTCCTCTGTCTCTTGTGGATCTTTCATCTCCTCAGATTTCTCCTCATTTTCCATCCTTTTGTCCTCTGTCTCTTGTGGATCTTTCACCTCCTCAGCTTTCTCCTCATTTTCCATCCTTTTGTCCTCTGTCTCTTGTGGATCTTTCACCTCCTCAGCTTTCTCCTCATTTTCCATCCTTTTGTCCTCTGTCTCTTGTGGACTTGTCTGTGATTCTCCTTCGCTGTGGCTGACGATGACTTCCTGCTGCTCCTGATTCCCCAGGTGTTTCATATCATCATTCCAGATTCCTGATTTACGGCGAGTCAGGAAAGACAGGAGGTTTCCCGGAACAGATAGACGCCTCACTCTCTTCTGTGCCTTATCGAGGGCACCAGATGCCCGGCGCGTCACTTTGGGGACTTTGTGTGGCTCAGGATTACTAGGAACCTCAGGGGGTTCTTCACATGAGGGCGTCAGAGGGATTTCTGGCTCATCTTTTGCTGGATCCTGCATTACTTGTGTCTGTGTGTTGGTTGTCAGTTCATCCACAGAGGAATGCAGATCTGAGAGAGACTTATAGAAAGACAAACACAACCATTTATGTTCAGTACATGATGTCCAGCTACAGAT
>CM022763.1:26569214-26686714 GCA_012411365.1 Ameiurus melas | reverse complement strand
TAGTTAGTTTAACCATGGCGGCCATCTTTGTGTCAGGGCACACAAACAAATTTTGCTTATACAGCTGTTTACAGAAACCTCAATATCTCGGCTCAGGATTGTCCTAGCTTCTTGGAACAAAAACTGATCTCTAGTGCACATTACAAGGTACATTTTGCACATTCTTGTTCGTTAGAATTTAGAACTTAAATCCAATGTAATGCCCAAGATTGTTCACAACTTTTGGGTCAATTTATAACAGGGAGGGTTCAAATCTCAGTCTCAGACCAATGGGAGCAGAGCTGCCCTGCAAGGCGCTAACTTGCCATCGGGACCAACTTTTCAGTGTCTTGCCCAAGAACACTTCGGCATGTGGAATCATGTGGGCCGGGAATTGAACCACCAACCCTATGATTAGTGGACAACCCAGCTCTACCACCTAATCCACAGCTGTCCACAGGGGTACCTAGGAAAGTATAGTGTGTATGCAGAACATTTCAGGTCGGAGACTTCTCTTAGGGCCAGATTTGAAGAACCCTGATCTATCATGTTGGCACAGGTGTACATTTGATGTGTGTGAATAGATTTGCTCCAAATGTAGAAGTACAGTGTTCAGTTGGGTGTTTTATAAATGAACAGAGCTATGGTGATGAATCTCCGGTGATAAAAACTGAAAGTGATTACAGCTCAGAAGTCCCTTGAAGACCCTCAAGGTCCACTGTTCTGCAGCGTTTAGCTCCAACCCTAATCAAACACACTGAGGTCTTCAGGATTACTAGAAAATTACAGACAGGTAAGTTTGGAGGTTGCTGCTAAACTCTGCAGATTTGAAGAACCCTGTGATCATGCTTAACTATTGCCAATATCAAATGTAGTAACATTTTAGACCTCCTTGACAAACACTGTATGTCAATCAATAACATAATTACTATCAAATAAAATTGCCAATACACAGAGGTAATCGCTCAAAAAATTGGGGAAAATTTAATATGGTAAACCAATCTGTATTGGACTGCTTGAGATGGAACGACCCTCGTCTATAACTGTATGTCTGATGCGGATCATTCCTGGTGAAACTAGGCACAAAGTAGGAATTCACCCTTGGATGCCAATCCAGTGTAGGGAAATATACAAACTCCTTCACACCTTTGGGCATGTTGGACTAGTGTTAGAATGGTGAATGCTTTGGGAGGAAACCCAGGGGAAACCCACAGTACAGTCATCAAAGCTTTGGATTGAATCCTGGACTCTGGAGCTGTAAGGCATCAACTCTACCTGTTGCACTACTGTGCCACCCAGTTTTTATTGCACTGTATTGTTTTATTATTATGAATTAAACAAACTTTTCCTTCCAATTTGTTTATAAGTCTATATTCTTCAAATGCATAGAATAGATATAGAAATGGTTCTGTTACTTAGAAACACCAGAAAGCAAAAGAGGAACTAGAAAGGCTGTGGATAGTTAAACCACCTACATTGTGGTAGTGTGGTGTTGACCACTAAACTCGAAAAGAGTCACTCCTGCTACCATCTGGATCTTACTCCTGACATCTCCAAGCCAATTTTCCCATGTGAAATCAGGCTAAGGTCTGCGGATCATATTCCATATGTTTTACAATACTCTGCACTTCTCCAAATCCTACTCCCACCACCCTGAGGTTTATAAGTTATTGTTTCCATTTAGGTTCTACTTTTGCGAGTCTAAGCTCTACAAAGCTCTACTTCCATCCAGATCCTCTGCCATCCTGAAACCTACACAACACTTCTTCCATCTAGTTTCCTTCTTTCATTCTGAGATCAGATCTACAAGCCCATGCTTCCATCTACATCAGGGGTGTCCAATCTTATCTGCAAAGAGCCAGGGTTGGAGAAGGGTTTTCATTCCAACCAAGCAGTAGCCACACCTGATTTCACCTGTTTAATCAGTTGATCTTCGCTTTCAGTAGATTCAGGTGTGGCTGCATCTTGGTTGGAATGAAAAACTGCACCCACGCCGGCCCTTTCCGGATAAGATTGGACACCACTGATCTACATGCTACTCTTGCAATCCCAAGACCACAACCACCTGCTAAGATCTGGATCCTATTCTTAAGGTCTCCACTGCTCTGCTCCCATCCACCATCCTCATTCCTACAACCTCTTGCTCTCATTTGAAATCTTTTGCCATCCTGAGGTCTACATCCAGATCCAAATTCTATCAATGTAAGATCTATGCGCTCCTGCTTCCATCTGGTTACTACTCATGCAATATCCCATCCATACTATCCTGACGTCTACAACCTCCTGCTTTCATCAGGATCCTGCTCTTGAGGTCTACCCCATTCCTTGATAGAATGCTGATATTTGACCAGTTTCTTTCAGATATATATACTGATTACAGTCCTTAGGAGTATAAGATCTTCCTCATTTTGAGGAGTAAGCATGAGCTTTAATATTGATCTAATGTTAGCCAGAAGAACGGGTAAGATTTTAGCATATCCATAGCTCCTTCTTAGTCACTGTCACCTTTGGCTACCTTTGACTAATTGTGACAATCTCAATTTGTACTCTGTAATCTGACAATTCTGTATTGCAAGAATTACCGATATATTATACATCATTCCATCCATCCATCCGTCCATCTTCTATCGCTTACTTCTTTTCAGGGTCACGGGGAACCTGGAGCCTATCCCAGGGAGCATCGGGCACAAGGCGGGGTACACCCTGGACAGGGTGCCAGTCCATTGCAGGGCACAATCACATACACACTCACACACCCATTCATACACTATGGACACATTAGACATGCCAATCAGCCTACCATGCATGTCTTTGGACTGGGGGAGGAAACCTGAGTACCCGGAGGAAACGCCCACAGCACGGGGAGAACATGCAAACTTCGCACACACATGGCTCCGGCGGGACTTGAAGCCCGGACCCTGGAGGTGTGATGTGAACGTGCTAACCGCTGAGAAATTATGCGCCCCTGCCAATATGTTATAAAATCACCAATTTATTTCATTCATTAGATAGAGTGCAAGGCAAGACCACACCCTTGACATGACTCCAATCCGACCCAAGCCAGGATTCTTTCAAATACTCACACCACGACGCAAATATACCTATGGGCATGTTTTTGGGTTGAAACAAGAGCAGCTGAAGGAAACTCACACAGATCATCGAAAACCTCACAGACATGAACACAAGCTCAGAATGAAATTTCAACCGACAATACTGGCTGCACCTTCAGGCTGCCAGATCAACAAATCAACATCAAATACAGAGATATTTATGTCTGAGTTGTAGGTCAGGGTTTAGAACATCACTACCAAGTCAAGTACCAACTACTAACTACCAGTTTCCTCAGTTTGAAAAACCTTACTCTAAACCTGCTTAAACCATTCAACGCTGAAACGCACAACCGGGATGTGCAGTCGACCTATATACTGAACGAATTCGGAGCAAACATAACGAAGCAACACAATATGACAGAATTTAATACCATCCATGATGATCTTTACCAGGAAGTCTACAAATTGACCTTTATTCAGTTTGACACTTTGTTATTATAAAGGTTCTATCTAAGCTCACAACGTCTCTAAATGTGTGTCTAAAACAGATACTCAATATAAACGTCAGAATGCGGTCAGAGTCTAAGATACAACACGTCAGCAAGACGGTTTCATTCCATTTAAAGCACAATGAACTCAGTATCAGTAAATAAAATGAATCTAAAATCACTCCAGCATCCATTTTCTCTCTGACAGTAGTAAGTCCACATGAGCACATTTACACGCTGCTATACGCTCAAATTTCCACAGTAATCCTAAATGTCAGAGTGTAATATTGTGTGTTAAAGGTTATTTAAAGAACGGTAGAATGTGCGGAGGGTTTGTTTTTTGAGTGTTAGATATGTTTCTTCAGGCATCTGTAAGACTTTAGAGCTCCTTTAACAGACTTTAGAGTTGAAAACCCTGCCCGGTTCACTCGGTTCACTGTAAAACTTACACAATTACCAGCCAAAATCTTTATTTTAGTTCACGGTGAATAACATTAACCTACAGGCTTAATTACAGCGTTTGTACATGTTGATAATCTTGAAGGTTTTTTTTTTATCTTGTATTCATTTGAGGGATTTTATGAAGTTATTGTGCTAGTGTTATAGGGTAGCATACTCTAAAATGCACACACACAGGCACACAGACACTAAAGTTCCTTAGATGAGTGAGGTAAAGCCTTCAAATATTTTACACGGCTCACAGGACTATCTTCCTTCACCACTGACAGTTACCTTATAGACTTTCCCAAACGCTCCATCCCCGAGTTCTCCGAGTGTGTCCCAGCTCTGACCGGGGTCCACATCCCTGCGCAGGTGCTCATAGTGCTGAATCTTCTTCTTCTCTGCACCCATACGAAATAAACGCATCAGGAGCGACGCCATTGCGTCTTGCTCCCCAAATAATCGCCCCAAAGCTCCCTAAAAAGGATCGAAAAGGGTCACTCAGACACTCTTTACCCTCCAGAGAACTTCCCGAGTAAACACACACACACAAACACACACACACACACACACACACAGAGATTTGTCAGAAAGACAGAGAGAAAAACTGGTGTGTGTTGTTACACACCTCACAACGTGTCAGGAAGCTGCTGTAGAAACCACATCCTTCACAGAAATATCAACGCCGTGTTCGTAGAAGAAAAAAAAACCAAACAAACACACACACTGCAGCATCTCAGCTATGATGCTAGAGCTCGTTCTTCTCGGCAAATCGGTATGGCGATGTTCAGTCCATCACTGTGTCTGCGAAAAAGCTTCCTGTTTGCATCAGAAAATGCACTCGCATTTCTGAAAATTCTACACACGTTTAGGAAAACGTCGTACTTTGTGAACAAAATGGAGACAGTGGCACCAAAACCATGAATTATATGAAACCTACGCAACAAAAGATCACATTTGTAATATAATATTAATATTTTTTTTACAATGTACTGATTAAGAACACATCCCCCCCACACACACACATACACACAATGATAGGTTCCACAGTGTCTCTCTTATTCAGTGTTATGTCCCATGGCCTGTATTATGTATGTATGATATGAGTATGTGTTTCCAGTGTGGTTCTTTTTCTCTTGTCCTCCCTGTAATGCTCAGCTCACATCTACTCCGTGCCCAGTGATCTGCCTAACGATTGAAGGAAGTGTGTATCCCCCAATACCAAGTGGCACACTTGTGGTTTTGTAGGGCTTCTCTGTGCATTCAAGCGTTTTAGATTCAAAAGGTGCTCAGAAGTGCTGTCTATGTGGTCTAATCTCTATCCACAGTATCTGTAGTATACAGGATGTACGATTCAAAAAGGTTTCCCTGTATTGAGGATAAACAACAACAACAACAAACTTGGTTTACTCCAAACCTGAATAATCTATTTCACATAAGGATGGCAGTGGATCAGGTGGTAGAGCGGGTTGTCCACTAATCGTAGGGTTGGTGGTTTGATTCCTGGCCCACATGATTCCACATGCCGAAGTGTCCTTGGGCAAGACACAACACTGAACCTCAAGTTGCTCCAGATGGCAAGCTAGCACCTTGCTCTGCTACCATTGGTGTGTGAATGGGTGAATGAGACACAGTGTAAAGCGCTTTGGATCAAAGCGCTATATAAGTGCGCCATTTACATAACAGATGTTTACATTTAGTCCACAAGGTTTTACACAAATGAACCAGTTCAAAAGTTTACGTATGCGTCCTTCATAATACCGTGTGTCGTTACCTGGATGATCAACGATTGTGTTTATGTTTTGTGATCGTTGTTTGTAATGAGCTGTTAAACTGCCCGCTATTCTTCAGAAAATCCTCCAGGTCGTGCACATTCATTTCTTTTCCAATATGGTGTCGAGATCCATCTTTTCACACAGTGGACAACTGAGGGACTCGTACGCAACTATTACAAAAGGTGCAAACGTTCACTGATGTTCTCGAAGGTAACGTGATACATTAAGACTAATGCTATAAACTAATGCTCTCAACTGTATATAAAATGTATTTAATACGTTTACTAGCAATGTACTGTAGCTCAATACTGTATATATACATTATACACACTGAACAGATGCTCTAAACGGTTACGGATAAATATACGAATATGCATGTGGATTAGATTAAAGGTCTCCGTTCACTTTCTCCATACTTTCTACTTACATGGATAGTGTTTTTATTTCTTAAACACCAAGTATGTTGTGTGTTTGCTTTCCTAAACAGTAATTCATCCACAAACAAGAAACAAAACGCGTCTATGTAGGGCTCTAGAGTTTAACCTGAAAGATTTCCAAATAGCTGGTTTTGCTGAGCCAAAGTCTATCAAACCTACAGATTTTTGGAAAAACCGGCTGCCAAAAATGAATACGATAGCGGTCAGAACTCAGGGTTCACAGAGAGGACAAGACACAAAAAAAAGCATGAAAATGCTAGCAAAAATTTAGCCAAGTGTATGAGAATGTGCCGCGATGCTACTACGGTCAGTTTTTGGAAAGTGAAGACAACTCTAGCGAAACTGAGTTCATGGTTAACGGCACGAAATGCCACAGGTTTTTCAGATAAAGCTTTTAAAGAGTTATTTTAAAGCCGGAGGTCAATGATTTCTAAGTCAGAACACTCACATTCTCCTTCCACTGCTAGACCGCTTCAATAAAATATCTGCTCAGATTAGAAACTCAGTCTGTTGTGGTACCCGCTGTATACGAGCGTGGTTATGGGTGGGGGATCTTTTGCAAATCAAATAGATAAAACTAAACCACATGGAAAATTTTAATAGCCTTTTGTACTATTTAGATATAATACGTTTTCCAGTATAAGTTTTCCAGTCTATAGTATCCAGGGTGTTCCAAAAGTCTCCATACATTAGGGAAATGAACACTTTTTAAGCAAAAATGTCTTCCAAAATTTTTCATAATTAGCGTATATTATATATATATATATTATCAAATAGCCTTTAAGAGCGCCTTTGACAGAAGAAGAACGTATTGAAATGGTTCTCATGGCTGGATCGGAAAGCTGTCGCATGGTTGCGATGGACTTTAACAGGAAACATGGCGAGCAATGACATCAACACACGACACTGTCGACAAACTTATTAACAAATTCAAAAAGACTGGAAGTGTCACAGACCGACCGAGAAGTGGACGTCCACGAACGTCCGCTGACGAAGGCACGACCGATGTGGTGCTGGAAAACATAGTAGCCTGTGTATATGGAGCCTTTCGGACACTCTGTATTTGCTTCTCAAGCCAAATGTTCCTTGCATACTATATCCACCTGGTACTATATTCACCTGACTTGTTAGGTGAATATAGCCATTAACCATAAACCATTGTTATAGCCCCTTGTAAAGGTTTGTGGTCCTGCAAGTTGCAGTTGATCAGTAGGTTACATACCCATTACATTATCTCGACTCCAGCTGTACTAGAATATTTCAATAAAGTACCTAAAACTGTACGTCGCTTCCTGACAAGTTCTTGTGAGCGTTGTTTATATTTAATATGCACTCCAAAAAATGATCTTAGCAAGTGTAAATATCACGAATAAAGGAAAAGCTATCTAATATTTCTCATTTTGACATGACTAAAGAACAAATATAAGATGATTAAATCTATTTCTAGAGATATTTACTAACATCAAGCTTACATCTGTGTCATTTTGTTGGCTTCTTTCTAGAAATCAATGCTTGAAGAAGCAAAAATGTCTTCCAAGAGAACAAAATATCTGAAAATAGGCATTATAATCTTATTTTCTTGTGTAAAAACAATATAATAAAGAGAAATATTAGTTGAATTTGCCTGGGATGTGTGGTTGTTTTTTGTTTTGTTTTTTGCAATGTTGCACTATAAACGCAGTCAAAGCTTGGTTTCCGTTTGGTTTTGGCAGAATATTACACATTTTTCCTTTTTCCACCATGGTTCTATGTAGAAAACCCACAAGTAGACAGATACATTTATTAAAATTTTTGTCAAAATTTTGGCAAATTTTGCATCAATTACTGGTAAAAAAAAAAAAAAAAAATTCTAGGCACAAGCAAACCGGGAGTATTTTTCTGACCTCATCATCCATACCAATCCCCCCCCCCTTTCTTTTGCAGTTCCACGTGCTCTCTATTATTCTCTCTCTCTCTCTCTCTCTCTCTCTCTCTCTCCTCCCAGTCCCTCATAAACTCTTCAAGCTTTACGAGCAGCTGCAGGAGGAATCAAACACACACGTCCCTGCTCAGAGCTGCACTCAATTTTTTCTCCCCCCTTCCCGTGCTATTCTCTCTCTCCATGCTGGAATAATGTGTGTGTGTTGTGTCAAGGTGTGTGTGTTGATGTTTGTGTTGATTGGGGGCGGTGTTGGACAGAATTACGGGCCCTCGTGTTACGGTGGATTCGACCTCTACTTCGTCCTGGATAAGTGAGTCTGTCGCTTCATATTATCATGATTAATAACACTTATTTATTTCATTAGAAATAAATGAAGAGTTGTTTAGCTTGGGCGAGTGAGAGGCCAAGTGAGGCAGGCAGGAGAGCCCAGATGTCTGCTTAAATTGCAGCAGAGAAACTGAATAAAAACAGAAAATTATTATGGAGCAAGTGTATATGTGTGATAATCATTTACTCAGTGCATTGCAATATTCAGGATTCTGTGACAGTGCAAAATATTGTTATCATGGATGGGGGGGGGGGTTGTAGTCCATTGTATACTATTTTATAAAATAACAGGCAAAAAATGTACTATTGAAGATAAATATCAAAAAATATGAAAGCTTTAAAAATTTCAAGCTTATATTTTAAGGACATTAGGAGTTTTGCCAGGTGTACTGCCAGATGATGGCTGACCTTTTTGCCCCTTTCTGTCTTATTAATTCACCAACTTATTAGGTATTAAATATGTGTACTTGATAAATTATTAACTCGGTGTTAACTCATTTTTAAAAGATCACACTATCATTATAATGAGGTCAATAATGGGCGTAAAACACTTTTAATGCAACTTTGAGCAAACTTAAAACGTGAACAAATTATAAGCACATTGTTTACAGAAAAGTTTTCAACTATTTATAATTCTTTCTAATATGTAATAATGAATGATTACACTGTAATACTCGAGCAGGTATAATGATTTGTGTTCAGAGGCTTCATAGAGAGTGTAATTAACTTTTTTCATCCCCCTGCTCGGCTGATTCAAGTTAATGTACACACTGAACCCCAGAGATACTGATGCAGTTATTGTAGTTGTTGTAATGGCGTCTGTGTGACACGTGGGGGGCTTTTTCCCCCCCCCCTCAAATTTTCCCCAAAAAAAAAGGTTTTTTGGCTTTTTCTGGTAAAAAAAACCGGGCATTCACTCACCTAATATTAAACAAGGAAATATTTCATTTGTCATATTTCATTTCATATTTCAATATGTCAGTGGAACTGCATAAACGACTCATGAGTCTCAGTATTAACTGAATATTTATTCATTCAATTCAATTCAATTTTATTCAATATTATTTGTATAGTGCTTTTAACATGGATATTGTCTCAAAGCAGCTTTACCGAAACATATAAACACAGGATAGAGATTTTAAGTGTGTGAATTTATCCCTAATGAGCGAGCCGTTAGCGACGGTGGTGAGGAAAAACTCCCTAAGATGATATGAGGAAGAAACCTTGAGAGGAACCAGACTCAAAAGGGAACCCGTCCTCATCTGGGTAACAACGGACAGTGTGAAAGTAAAAGAAAGTTCGTTATGGTTTGTACACGAAGTCTGTTTGTTGAACTAGTCCACTGTTCACTAAAGGAGACTTGCGTGTAAAATTGTATGTGGTAATTGCAGTCCTAAGGCCATAGTCGCAACCGTAGTCCCAGCAACCACAGTGAGAATGTCCATGTCGAATTGAGATCCAAAACCATTTCCATGGTACTTCAAGCAAAACCATCTTCAGCAATCTCGGCGATGGAATACCACTTTCATTATGACAATAAGTTTGAAAATATTCATTCATGCATCTTCATTAAGTGCTTTATACTGGTCAGGGTCACAGTGGATACGGAGCTTATCCTGGGAACACCGGACATGACACTCAAATGCACCAACGATGGAGGATATTGATATTTAAAAGTGACATCTTCTGAAAATCGAACAGTTTTACTAAAAATCGCCAAGATTGTTATACAAATAAAAATGGATAGGTGTATAATAATAAACACTCAATATCAGTCAGAACATCGACTCCATCACGACTCTGATGAACACAAGGTTTATACAGTAACTTGTAGTGAATTAACAAGTAATGAATACGTACACTAAGCATTATTAGAGTTATTAATAACACCCTATAAACAAACAGGTGACAGATAGTGCAGGATTTAGTGCAAAGGACACAATCCTATTATTCCTCATAACAAAAGCACATGATAATCACAAGCTTTATTACAGAGACTCATTAGAAAATCAACTTTTGCCCATAAAATTGCATTTTGAATAGAAAAAAATTCCACAAGAGGTCAAAGGTCAGACTGAGCTTCACAGCATTACACAGAACCTTTTTACCAGCAGCGCCAGATGTTCCAGAGCTGCACGGCTGCAGTGTGCACACACGCATCTAAGAGAAGAAAAGAAAATAAGGGAGGAAGCCTCAGGAAGGGAATGAGAAAGAATGTGTTTGTGTGTGTGTGTGTGTGTGTGTGTGTGTGTGTGCAGTCACTTCATTGTCATGCATGAAAACCAGATTTGAGAAGCAGCTGTGGCAAAGATGAAAGACAAATGAAAATTGATGAGCTATTAAAACAGAATGCAACTAAACAAAATAGAACCGCAACGTCTCATATTTGTATATACAGTATATATGTTCCTATAGTTCCATAGAAGTTCCATAAAAGTTCCTGCTGGCACCATATCTTGTGTTTATATGTAACCTTATTTTCCAGATGTTGTATCATTATTACAAATAACAAAACTGGCCAAGATGATAACACTCAATATGATTGCGACGGCAAATTTGATTTCATGTTGCACTGAGGATTAATATGCCTTCTGTTGTTTGTTTTGGATTTTTCTAAATTTCTTTGGCAGTTAATTTCGGTCATTATTACATCATGTCTGTTTATTACATTTCTGACTGCTCTTAATGGCCTCCCTGAGCACGTCATTCCCAACTATGTGAAGGGTCGGTACTTCTCTCGAGAGTTGAATTGGTTATGGTTAAGTTGAATGTTACGTAGGTTCGCCACTCAAGAGCTTGAACTTGTTTGAACTTTTCCTGTCCTTAACACTTAAACCTGTGCTGACTGTTTTCAATCAGAGGCACATAGTGAGACACAGTTCAATCAATTAACTAGTGCGTGTTAAAGGGGATGCAAACTTTTCAGACTATCAAAAGGAAGTCCTGACCTAATGTCAACTGCTGCAATATTTATGCTAGTTATTTCTGGGTTCTCAATAGATAAACACCATTAAATCCGCACAATTTGGTTTTGTAGATAAAATCGTTTTCACCGAGAACATAAGGGTATGAAAACATTTGCACTCAACTGTATGGTTAGTTACAGTTTAGTTAACATCATGTTGTCATAAGGCATTAGCTAAGTTATTATGTGACAATCATACAGTCATCTGAAAAAATAAGTACACCCCATGGTAATTGTTGGCTTTTTTTTTTTTTTTTACATATTTGGACGAGAAGACATTTGACCCTCTTTGAAACAGTGCCTGACATACTTGAACAAATCCACAAGGAAAATGCACTTTTTTGATCATTTATTCAACAGAAATATTAATAGATGTGATGTACTTCTGTGGGAAAAGTAAGTTCACCCTTGGCCTCAGAAGCTAGTATTGACCCATTTAGCAGAATTAACTTCTTATAGGTGTTTTGTGTAATTGTACATAATTTTTTATCACTCTTCCATGCAATATCCTTTCAGTTGCAATATGTTTGAGGGTTTTCTTGCATGTACTGCACATTTCAAATCCCATTTCAACATTTCAATGGGATTCAAACCTAGGTTTTGAATAGGCCATTCTATAACCCCCCCATCCCCCCATTTCTTCTTTTTGAGCCATTCCTTGGTGTGGTTAGGATCATTATCCTGTTGAAAGGTCCACTTTTGGTTCAACTTCAACTTTCAGTCAGATGGCTTCACATTATCTTCAACCACTTTTCGATATGATGCAGAATTCATATTTGAATCAATGAATGCAAGCTGTCCAGTTCCTGAGGCAGTGAAGCAACCCCAAACCATAACATTTCCACCACCACGCTTCACACTTGGTTTGAGGAGCTTTTCCTGAAAAGCTGTCTTTGGTCTGCGCCAAACATGTCTGCTGTTACTGTGACCAAACAACTCTATCTTTGATTTGTCTGTCCAGAGGGCATTATGCCAACAGGCCTGGTCTTTGCCTATATGCTCATTGGCAAACTGTAGTCTTGTAAAGGATTTTTCATGGCACACCTCCCATGCAGGTCAAATTTCTGCAATCTCTTTCTGATTGTGGAAGTATGCACTTTGACACAAACGGTTGCAAGACTTACTAGCATATTCTGTGATGAAATTTTGGGGTTCTTGGAGACTTCTTTTTTCTCTGCTCGTTGTTTGAAATCTGCGCCACTTGATTTTCCTTACAGTAAAATGATGTAGTTCAAATCTTTGTAGATCTTTAGATCTTGTTAAATCTCTTACCAGACTCATAGGCATCTACAACCTTTTTCCTGAAGACCTTACAAAACTCTTTAGATCTTGGCATGATGACACCACACACCTCAATAACAAGGGAACACCATACACTAGATATGAGAAGAGTATAAATAAGACAGGTTCCTCCTGCACTCTTTAAGAAGGTTCTAATCACTGGCACACAATCTTCACCACCACGATGGACAATTTGGAAATACCAATCGGCCTACAACGCATGTCTTTGGACTGAGGGAGGAAACCGGAGTACCTGAGGGAAACCCCTGAAGCACGAGGAGAACATATAATCTCCACGCACACAGAGGGGAGGGGGGATTCGAACCCCCATCCACTGAGTTGCGAGGAAAACGTGCTAGGTTAATAAACATTTCCACAAAGCAACTTTACAGAAATCCAGAATTAACTACAGCAGCTCAGCTTGTACAATTCAGTTTAACTTACATTCCCCGGACCATATTCCGTCTTAACTTTAACATATCTTAAATGTAAATACTCATTAAAAAATTAAAGCAGCTTGAGCCCCATTTCAGGAAAAAATGTATTTCTAGTCTAGTTCTTCTTCCACTAAACTTTTTTAAATTACAGAACAGAATGGGTTCATTTGCTGCAGTTTAGCCTGATGGTTACAATTTATTTTCTGATAAGCTCATGACAAAAATTTTCTCTTGGATTCATTTTTATCATGAATCACGAATGACTGCTGATTAAATTTTCAAGACTCCAAATGCTCCTCATTTATCATGGCTTGTCATCACTAAAAATTCTGTCAGGTCTTAATGTCACGTTCGTTAAATGTTTACTAGCGCTGGATGGATATAGAGCAAAGAATCGCCATATAGCACACACAGAGACGTTTTTAATGACATTAGTTTAGTCATTAACTCTAAAGAGCTGTGGTTTTATGCAAATATTATATAACCTGGCATATGGAAATAAAAAAAGAAAAAAGATGACATCAGTGCATTAGTAAAGCCAAGGCTGCTTTCCAAAATGACAGAAATCCCAACGAGCTTAATAACAGGATTATAAGAGTTCTCTCAGTGCTGAGTGTTCTCACCCTGGAATGTTTATCCATCAATACATAATGACAAGTGTTCAGTCCAATGTCCAACATTTTATAAATGTTTTATGGCTGTTTTGATATTCTTTTACTCGTTTTAGCAAAATGCTAATAAGTACTATTTTTTATGACACTTTAGTTTATGGGCTAACCAAATATCAACTTACGTATAAAACATACTCACAGTGTTACCCGGCTTCTACAGAAAGAAGAACACATTTCACAGAGCTAGCATCCAATCAGTTTGACACTATAATGCTAGTTTGTGGTTGGCCTGTTTACTACAACGCGAGTTTGAATGAGCTGAAGTCACACCTAACTTTCACAAGTGTTTTCATTAACAGTGTGTTTTTAATGTGTTTCAGAATGCTGTGCTAACATTAAACAGTGACTATAAAACATCATATTACACTTGAATGCGTTTACAGCTGCTGAAACTCTCAGTTTAATAACTTCTCTAGCAGAGCAGCCTTGACAAATTAATGTGCCATATGTTTTTTGGGGTTTTTTTAAAAAAAGAGAGATTTTATTCCACATTCGCTGAGGTAAGACGAAAATTCCTGTCTGATCTGTCTGCACTGCCCGCAGACTGAAAACAGCAAGAGTACCAAAACAGGCAGCACTTTATTTTAGTTCTTTATGGCTATTCTTGTCCTCAGGCATGTGGAAATAAGACGTTCTGTCTCTCATCACACTCTCACAAAACTCAAATCAAAATATTTATTTCGCATATCTGCCAAAAGTTTTTTTTTTCCCATTGTGCAGTGAATAAAACCATTAATGTCATAAGATCATAAATACTTATCATTTAAATTATGAAATTATTTTACTTCCTCTTTTTCAGCCATATTATTTTTTCTGGGGGAAAAAAATAGCTACAAAAGAAAGATATTGTGCATTTTATGAATTAAATCATCACCAGAACAGTTAGACAACATCTCTGACCCTTATAAAAGGATGACTTAATTTAACCATTTAAGTAAAATAAACATTTCTTGTCTTAAACCCATTTATAGATGCCACAATCCCTTTTTTAATGCGATCTTAGCACTAGTCAATGTAGTTTTGTGCTTAGCATCTGAAAAATCTTGTTACGAAAGCTAACCTTTACTACATTGTTAGTTCCTGTGTTAGACCATTTAGTGTAAGGCTAAATCTGGTTTAGCCTGTTTCATGTAAAGGTAGTTTTCACTGATAAGCAAGGTTAGCCAGATAGTTCTTGTGTTAGCGTGCTCATTTTAATGCTAGTTGATGGACTATTTTGTGGCTAGCATGTTTACTATAATGCTTGTCTCAGCCTTCGACGCTCCACCTTAATGCTAGAAGTATAATTAGCTAGACGTCTATTTGACTAGCCATGTTTTATCACTCCAACTTAGCTAAATCTGCTGCACACTTATCAACTTATCTAATTTGCTAACTACTCTTTACTTAGTAACCTGATAGGACTTCGTTCAGAGAGTGAAAGAAACAGTGTGTAAATATCTGAGGTCCTAACTGAAGACATCACCTACAATCATGTACATTCAAATACATTGTTTTAACTGCCAAGACCAAGCATGCAAGTAAACAGCCCTTTTTAAATCATTAAATTAGATTGGTAAATGAGTTTGCTAATGATATTTATATGTGTACACACACACATGCTAAAAATCAATAATTTTCTTGTTGCGTTCAGGTCTGGAAGTGTTCAGCATCACTGGAATGAGATTTATTACTTTGTGGATCATCTGGCACACAAATTCATCAGGTGAGATTGTTCACTGTGCCAGGTTTTAAAATGTAAACCAGACATGAACTCTTTCCTGAAGGACCTCATCGTGATCGTCTACAGAATGGTGATAGGCAGATACTTAATGATTGCACATCACTGAGTCATGTTAGCTCATGTTATTTAGCACAGGAGATTAACACTCATGAACATGACTTCGAAATCCTCTCGGAATTCCCTTTGGGTTAGCTGATGTTAGCTAGACGGCTAATGTTAGCAGTGAAGAGTGTAAATGAATATGAATATGAATTTTATGACTAAGTTTATGAATATGGATATGAATTCCTCCTTGATGTAATGGTATTTATAGTTTAAACCACTATTGGGTTTTTTTCCAGCATTTTTTTCCCCAGGAATGTGTTCGAGATAATGCTAATTCAGGGTTAGCCTCTTTAATATACTAAGGGTTAGCCTGTTAAATGCGTATACAGGGCTTAGGGTCAGGTAAACATAATTTTACGCGTGTTAGTGTGTTTAAAACAGGGTTAATTCAGGGTTAACCTGTTTAATGTAATGCTAGTTCATTAGCTTATTCATTTGAACGTTATCTTATGTGTTAGCCCATTGGCATGTCTAGTGGGATTTCAAATCATTACAGTATACAGGCTTAGGTGAGAAAAAACAAACAGAATTAAGTGTGTTGAGTCCTGGGATGAGCACAGGACAGTCTTTATGATTACAGAAGCAGCTATAGATATAAATCTACAGTATTCAGGTGATTCGTCGGCAAAATCTCTGATTTAAGGAAATGAAAACCTTTAGGTTGTTCATGAGGGACCATCTAAGCGCAGAGGTTGAGGCACGAATACAGAAAGCTCCACTCAGACGTAGAATATCAGGATGAATCAGGAACTGCGTCAGGAACTGGCACTGGCATCAGATCATCGCCGCGTGTGTTTTCCTCACTCCACCCTGACCACACCCTTTAACCATCGTTACCACATTTTCCATCATTAACAGTGTCTTTACTCAGTAAACAGTATACGTAGCTGTGTCCCAAATTCAAGTATTTGGTAGAAGAATTCTTATAAAATTTCATCCTAATAAGTAACAGCTGACGAGCACAGTAAAACGAATATCTGGTTTGTCGTTTTGATCTGTCTGTTTATCCCACATTCTGTTTCATATTAGCCTGCCTCTATTTAATTCAGCTTCGTTTTATCAGCACGGTTAGATGTACAACACAACAGAGCACCACAAATAAATAGAGTTTAAACATTCGACTTGACCAGATTTATTAGTGATAGTGATCAAGTAAAAGAAGACGGTGTAGTAAGAGTATAAATTGCAGTAGGTACAGATTTATTCTGTGTTTCTGACTCCCTCGGTCTCCGTATTTTTTAGTCCTAAGCTCCGGATGTCCTTCATCGTTTTTTCTACAGAGGGCAGAACCCTGATGGAGCTCACAGAAAACAGGTGAGCTTAGAAAGCAAGAGGTCCAGGTCAACCTGGCCTCACAAACTACCAGACTTGTTCTTTATCCCCCACCCAACCCCCACTCCCAGCCCCGTTCTGTTTAGTTTAGACCACGGCGACCCGTTTAATTGTTTCTTAAACGAGTCATCTGAGGATCACTTATATACGACGTATTCTCAGATATGATCTCCGTGTGTTTGTGTGTGTGTGTGTGTGTGTTAGGGATCAGATACGAGCAGGACTGGAGGAACTACAGAGAGTTTTACCAGGTGGAGACACTTTCATGCACAAAGGCTTTGAGCGGGTGAGAAAGCCTCCTCTCTGTCTACCTGTTTCCCATGATCCATATCTCTGTCCCAGTAAAAAACCTTTTTGTCTTGCTCTTTCACAGGCGAGTGAGCAGATCTATTATGCGAGTGGTGATGGTGAGTGGTGATGACACAAAGAAAAAAAAAAAAAAAAGAATCCACATTAAAAATACATACCGGTATTTAAAACCCATTAAAACTCAGCGCTCAGTGTTAAGTGCTGATGTTTATGCTTATGTTATTGGGGGATGGAGGAATGAAATAAAGTAAAAGAGGGAGGAAAAGCAAGACATAAACAATATAAATTGTGTGTATTATGCACTGTCATATACAGTGGTGCTGGAAAGTTTGTGAACCCTTTAGAATTTTCTATATATCTGTATAAATATGCCCTAAAACATATTCGGATTTTCACACAAGTCCTAAAAGTAGATAAAGAGAAAAATATTATACTTGGTCATTTATTTATTGACGAAAATTATCCAATATTACATATCTGTGAGTGGCACGAATATGTGAACGTTTGCTTTCAGTATCTGGTGTGCAGAAACTATTACTACAATTCTCAAGGGTACACAAACTTTCAAGCACCACTGTATGTCTATATTTTACATACTTGCACAATTCATGTTTTTGGCCCCTAAATATGGCGCACTATTGATGTTCGGACTGTTGATTTTCAATATGCCAGATCCCATGGAAGCTAGATTAGCAGTCAATGCTAAATGTATTTAAAATGTCTCTTTTGCATATATAACAGTCTTTTATTAGTTATTTATCAACACAGCTGAGAGCAAATGTGATATTTCTGATATTTGTTTTTCATCTTTCCACTGTCACTATGCCTTTATATTGTTTGTATATAAAAGACCTGTGGTGTATACGCTAACTAGCTAAATCTCACGTCCATATTTATGGTTGCCTAGCAACAGTGTTCTCTCATCTTTTCCTACTTGAATATTGAGCATGTTGTGGGTTCACATTTCACATGTCCAAAACAAAAAAAAAGTCGTTATCTCTATAGTTACATTCTCCTTACCATAATGTTTATACTCAAATACAGTACACATACTGAAACATGTGCACTACACTTAGCACAGAAGTTAGCATTTATTGATGTTTTGTTTGCAGGTTATCGAATAGCGAGCGTCATCATCGCTCTGACAGACGGAGAGTTACGTGAGACTCAGTTTGATTTGGCAGCGAGAGAGGTGAGCTACTGACGCTCTCGTTTTCTGTAGACAATGACACGTTATCTATTCAGAAAAACAAATCAGGCGGTAAACCTATTAGCGTCCCTATATCCTGTATACAGTAGGTCATGTTAACACCTCACCATCAGCACACTTTGGACATGTTCCAACCACACCCCGCTATTCACTATAAAGGCCTGAGTGTGCCTTTATTTGATCTTATTATGGTACTGTGTATAACAGGCAGGACGCTCGCGCCAGCTCGGAGCCACAGTGTACTGCGTAGGAGTGAAGGACTTTAATGAAACTCAGGTGAGATATTCAACTTAGATTCAACACAGTTTCATTTAGATCACTAAGCATGTCTTAGAAAGACTTTTTGGGGCTGTGTCCTAAATGTGTCCGAAAGATTTTCATTCGAATTGCAAAACCTGACCATATTTTTTGGGGCGCAGGCATTTCTGGGGTACATTTTGACGCTTCATAAGATGAGCTACACCCAAAACTCAGATAGAGTCGGTAATATGGGGGAGTCTCATCGATTGAATAATAACCTTGTATGACAAGGTTATAAGGTTAAGATAAGCTGTGTTAAAGTTTAGCTGATTTATAGTCCCTCATGGGTAATACACACACTCCTTCACATACACAAACAAATAGCAGAACGGCAGAAAACACAAGGAGTATCTATACACACGTAAATCATGTACACTCAGTGCTACATATTAAATATGAACTAAAACATACTTTTCTTTTTTTTTTTTGTCCATCATAGCTGGCTACAATCGCAGGCAGTGACGATCATGTTTTTCCTGTGAATGATGGATTTGACGCGCTGCAAGGCATCATCGACTCAGTAAGTAATGACTTTTCCAGTTCAGAAAATGAGAAATGACCTCCTGCTCTCCCCCCCGTAGAGAAGCCATTGTAGTATTTATATCATGCCAAGTCTAAGCCTAGTGAATACCTTTATTGCACTACGACTAGTTATTGACTAATTCTTCATCTGGTTTACCCTACAGCATAGAGTAACAACATAATAGTTTAGCAACGTAAGCTAAGCTATCCACTGTATTAATGTCTAGTTATGCTAAGTAGTAATTTTAGTCAATTGATTTTTCCTTTCCAGCAGCAGCCATCAGTATGACATTACATAGCTAGCCTAGTTCTCAAACAAGCTAGCTAACAACAGGAGGTTATATTGTGTAATTAAAACCAGTAACCAACCAACCAATTCATCTTAACGAATGTTCGCTGAAGCTTTTATGTGTATGGAAGTTCACCAGCATGCTGGCTAGCATTAGATAAAAACTGATGTTTCTGAAGTGATAGTAACTAATTGAAACTGACTTAATTTTTGCTCTTGCTGACACAGGAGAGCATGTCATGTGCTAGAAAACACAGTACAGTGATCCCTACTCAAAAAAAAAAAAAACAGGCATACAGAAAACCTGAAGCAACCTAAGTACAAACCACAAGGGAACTAGATGAAAGGAAGAATTATTTTTTAATGAAAAAGTACCTAACATGAAGCAACCACTGGGAACACAAAGAAACAGGTGAATACAATCAGGAATAAACCAATAAATAGAAAGTAATTTAACAAAGACAGGAAGCTGTGATTAAATATGGAAAGTGGAAAACAAAAAAAGGGACAGGTGCAGAGTGTGGAACGCCATAGAGGTCAAAGTTAAGGTGAGCATTTGACATGGATTATAATGAATGTGATTGGTCAAACTGGACGATGCTGCTTGTTCTTTAAAGACCCTTTCACACTGAGCGCGACGCGATAATGCGAAGCTCTGATGAACCGTGCTTTCACACTGAACGTGAAATGACTGATCGCATTCGGCTAATTCACGTCTGCACAATAGGTGGCGCTGACCGAGAATGCATTTTACACCTGCACACTCCACTTTTCAGCTGATCGGCTTATCGTCTTCGACCACTGCGAAGAAGACTCACTTAAATGTTGGCACATGTCACCATGAGGCACACAAACTGTTAAGAAGCACAGAAAACAAGTTTTTGTAATCGTTGTGACGGTTATCATACTTTGCTTGTGTTTGCAGTGGTTTTCAAAACAGCTTTTTGTGCTCTAACGCCACCAATCTCGCCCTTTTGTGTATCAGCGGAGACGTCGGGCACGTGATCTAAAGCTCAAATCTAATTGGACGGCCCGTTTCATAGCGGGCGATGGGGAAAGAAATCGACACACTGGTCGAAAATAAACCTCGCTTCGTCATGCTGCGGTGTCAATCACTCCATGTGGATCTATTGTTTGGAATCAAGAACGTCATCACGCCGTACATTCACGTCGCTTAATTGCACTCAGTGTGAAATGTCCTTAAGGATCATCTTATGGTGATGTTTTTAATAGTAAAAATTTGTATTATATGTTTTTACTTAAATCTGTCTACAAAGAATTAAGGTTGTAATAATGCACTCTGGTCACTGTTGAAATCGAGTCACGAGACCGATTCCGATTCTTAGATTTGAACAAAATTTGAATGAGGAAAACTGATGACTGAAAAGAGTACTTTTTTCTGAATCCTAAACAACAATGTGTCTTTATAAAGCTAAATAAATAATAAAAAAAAACAGACCCGCCGACCAACCCCCAACCCCCCGACCAACCACCAACCCCCCCCCCCCAAAAATAAACAAAAAACAGGTAGACCATATCTTAAAACTAAATAAATAAATGAATAAATTCTTCCAAAAAACAATTTGTTTGACCTGGGGATTTTTGACTTCCTAGGGATCGACTGAAACATAAAGAGCTCCGTAGCAGAAATAGAGCTCCAAAGTCGGCTAAAATGCCCGTTTTCCACAGCCTTTGGTGTTGTTTGAAAGCTACTGAAGGGCTCTTTTTGAACCATTTTAAAGTGGTTATGTAACCGTATAATGTATAATGCATGTTGATCAAGCTGGAGCTACGGGTCTTCACAAGTGCAGATCTTGCACTTGATCAGCGTGCTCTCTGTACTGTATATTTTAACTCTATGGGTTGTGCACATTGGGATGTCTGGTATTCAAACAGTATATTAGATGTACAATTAATAGAATGCTGATTTCCACAATTTCCATGATGCGCATCGTCACGTTTTTTGCATCGTGATGCATCGTGATGCATCGTGTCACGTTGTATCGTTACACTCCTACAAATATTCAACACCAGTCTACTCAAGCGAACTTGAAGGGAGAAACTCGCATCAATTTTTACATTTCAGGCTCCTATTAATATCTGTGAATCTCCTTTCTTTCAGATCCTGAAGAGATCATGCATAGAAATATTGTCTGTCGAACCTTCAACTATATGTGCCAGAGGTGAGCGAAGACGAGCACACAGTAAAAACTTGTGTGTGAAATCTGAGCAATGTTTGTATAATATTCATATTCATATATTATTATTATACAGCAGCAGAGTTGTGTTTACTGGAATTATTTATTGTTTAGCCTCATAATCCTGTTTCATTTAGAAGACATCTGCTTGTCATCTGCATCTGCTTAGAAGTTTTGGGCAGGTTTTTCTGGGCAGCCTGACACAGAGTTCTTCTAAGGTTCCTTACTTTGGCTGCGTTTATCCTTTCCAGCAGAGGAAATCCCATAATTCTGTTCACCTTAATGAGCCAGCTGAATATTTTACAGCTTAATGTTGCAATTTATTTTTCCGAGCTTTCACAGAACTTTCATTCAGCAAACAGAATTATGAGGTAAAAGGATAAAAATGATACTGCCTTCAGATTTGGTTGCAATAAGGAACCTGAGGAAATGAACTGTCCTTGTGCTCCTTACAATGGGACACAGACTTTACATCCAGAGCGTAAAACTGCAGTCTACCTAGACATCTAGACATTTCTCCTGAAATGACTTCCTGTTCCTTAGACTAAAGAATCTGGAGCACTGTACAGGGCATAAACATCTAGACCAGATCTGATGAGTAAAGAGATACTGATCAGCATTTGACATACATCACTGTTGTATTGCAGAATCCTTCCAGGTGGTGGTAAGGGGGAACGGTTTCCTCCATGCGAGAGATGAGAGACGGGTGTTGTGCAGTTTCCGCATCAATGACACCTTCACCGTCAGTAAGTGATCTTCCGATAAAGGAAGTAATAAGATTAATGATGTGTAGGCTTCTAACCCTTACATTACTATAAATGCAGTTAAATTTCAGCTGAGACTTTAACACCTGATACTGACTTGGTTAGCAACACAGGGTAATGTATGATACATACTGAACATACAAGTGCAAGAATCCATCCATCCATTCATCCATCCATCCATACATACCGCTTATCCTATACAGGGTCACAGGGGACCCTGGGAACTCAGGGAACAAGGCAGGGAACACCCTGTATAGGGTGCCAATTCATCTGAACAATCACACACACATTCACACCCGAGGACAATTTGGAAATGCCAATCAGCCTACAACACATGTCTTTGGACTGGGGGAGGAAACCAGAGTACTTGAAGGAAACCCCCAAAGCCTGGGGAGAACATGCAAGCTCCGCACACACGGGGCGGAGGCAGGATTTGAAACCCTGAACCCCAGATGTGAGAGGCAAACATGCTAACCTCTAAGTCAACAAATTAACAGTCCAAACATAGGCATGTAGGTTTAATACAGGACAACCAATAATCAGAAATAAGGGAGACCAGCCAGGGTGAAAACCAGGAAGTACAATGAAACATAAAACACAGAACTTAAAGTAACTAAACACATTAGAAGACTTTGCTACGAACAGTGGCTTCGCAAGAAGTAAAACAACACAAGTGAACACAATCAGGTAACAAAGCAATGATAGAACAGGGAGGAGTCAGGACTAGAACAGAAACCCAACCAAACATGAGCACATGGGAGCTTTGATGCAAGGGAGCAAACCGTGACCCACAGAAGAATATGTCGCAGGGCTAGGCCGGGTGCACGGTCCAAGTGATCGGTTATCAAGTGGAATAGGCTTTTAAAATTTGTCTATTTTGGTTCAAAATGTGCGCTTAGTGTTTAGTACGTTCGCCGCACACCTCCAGAGTCAGGGCTTCGATTCCTGCCCTGTATGTGTGGAGTTTGCATGTTCTCCCCGTGCTGCGGAGGTTTCCTCCGGGTACTCAGGTTTCCTCCTCCAGACATGCATAGTAGGCTAATTGGCATGTCCAAAGTGTCCGTAGTGTATAAATGGGTGTGAATCTGTATGTGATTGTGCCCTGTGATGGATTGGCACTCCGTCCAGGGTGTGCGGCTGTGGCGCAGTTGGTAGAGTGGGTTATCCACTAATTGTAGGGTTGGCGGTTCGATTCCTGGCCTGGGTGATTCCACATGCCGAAGTGTCCTTGGCACTTGGGCAAGGCACTGAACCCCAAGTTGCTCCCGATGGCAAGCTAGCACCTTGCATGGCAGCTCTGCTACCAGTAGTGTGTGTGTGAATGGTGCACATTTACCATTTATAAGTGCACATTTACCATTTACCCCTGTGCCTGATGCTCCTGGAAGAGGCTCCAGGTTCCCCGTGACCCAGTAGGATAAGCGGTATGGTATTTTTGTAAACTCATTTACAAAAGAACAGTGGGTGTTTAATTGTTTAATGTGATCAGCTAGACCTGGTCAGGAAAATTGCAATGATACTTAATGTTGCTTCTCTAAAAATCTCTCTGTAGTTGTGGCCAGCACGGCAGGAAGTGGAACTTATATATAGATTGCAGTGTAGCATTTATAAATATATCATTTACTGTGATGTTTTTTCTGTATCATCATCGAGACGCATCATGCTAATTGGTAACCGCTATTATTTCTAGCTAACTCATAACGTCATCTCACGTCCAGTCAACTCAAACATCACAGGTTTATCTATTGGGTCAGTCTAACTTCTCTGGAGTAACCATTTTAAAATGATCACTAAAACCGATCAATTTACCGATTAAGGAACAGCCGCGAGACTGAGACACGCCCACTTTTGTCCTGCCAAGATCGCGTTCTCATTAAAATTGTGATATAAACTGTTATCAAAACGCTACATTTTGAAAGCAATCTACTATAATGATATTGGCCTTGCTGCTCCGCCCCTAATCGGAGATGCAATTTTTTCAGAGAGGAGTGATGAAATCTTAACGGATACGAAAGTGCAGGAATAAACGCAGCTCTCGAATGTGCGTTCAAACTCTCAGACTCAATATGTTGATTCAACTTCAAATAAAAGATGGCTGATGTTCGGTGCCAACAAAAAGAGAGACGAAAAAGGAAATGGAAGAGGAAAGCGTATCAGATTTAAGAAGGAAGATGCCATATTTTGTGCTGTGCAATTCCACACAGGACATCTTTTCACATCTTTTTAACCAAACCGCTAAATTACAGTCTGCCTGTACGGGTAGAGATTCCTGTGTGCTGGTTATAAATTAAGGTATAAAATGTCTGGACGGGGTTTTTGCTCTGGGAAATAAGAGAAAAGATTCTATTTGTTTTGGAAGTGAACAGAGAAGGAGCGCAGTGTTCAAAAAGCCACTAATCTCTTCTGAATTTGGCGTTTCTCCATCCATCCAGCTGCTAATGCATTTAAACATCATCGTATTACAGAAAGGAATGTAGGACTCTGCGTCTTCTATTGTTTCTGGAATGCTTGAGTGTGAGAATTTGTCCCTAATATATATATGTGCTCTTTATTTTCCCCTCTCTGAAGTTTGCTTCTTTAGTTTGCTCCTTGAGTAATGTACTGTAGCTGACAATTAGGCATGCAACAACTTGGCACGATAATAAACTGAAAACTATTAACGCCTATTAATTGTTCGCTATTAGTCTTGTAGCTTTAGAGCAAAATGAAATAAACAACCGTCAGCTACCGTGTCTAGTCTGACAATAGATTTGGAGTAAAGGTGAATCTGTGGATGTTTCCTTTTAGCCGAACTTCTTTTTTAAGCTCCATCAGGTCTGTTTTGTGACTCACTTCAGGCACAGTGGGAGGAAGTGCACTTTTACTGTACTGACTATAAATAACCTCTGTGTGTGTGTGTGTGTGTGTGTGTGTGTGTGTGTGTGTGTGTGTGTGTGTGTGTGTGTGTGTGTGTGTGTGTGTGTGTGTGTGTGTGCAGTGAAGAGGCCTCTGGCTGTGGAGGACACCTACTTACTTTGTCCAGCTCCTGTGCTGATGGAGGAGGGGGTGTAAGTGTCCCTTCTTAAGCCTCCTGCAAATCTTTTTTTTATTTTTAATGTAATAAATAAAACCTTGGTGGAAAGAAACACAACCAAGACAGGAATTTGGGACTAGAAATTCTGCACAGTTACAATTCTGTTTTGGAAACATGGTTACCCAGTGAAGCTCTTTTACAGTAAAATAAATTCATTTAAAGTCTAAGGGTAGTTACTAAGTAAGGAATAAAACCAGAGATGCACTGATACTAAATTCGATACTATCCGATACGGATAACCAATTATTCAGACCGATATCGGCCGATACAGATAACCGATACCAATAGTTCTACCTTTTATACCTTCATTGAAATAAACCTGCGATTTTGTCTTGCAGCTGGCACAGCTGTCAGGTATAACGTTCAAAAGTTTGTAAATATGTGTTGTAAATATTAATAGATGTTTGTGTGAATTGCTTACAAGATTTATTTATCCAGGTTCTCAGTATAATTCATTCTTTCAGAGATAGGACTATTTTCAAAAGGAAGAAAGTCTCATTTTATTTAAAAACATTTATGGTTAGAAATCAGTAAGTATAGTTTTATTTTTAGTTAAGAGATATTTGACAGAATTTTACC
Organism: Ameiurus melas; assembly: GCA_012411365.1. NCBI lineage: Eukaryota > Metazoa > Chordata > Actinopteri > Siluriformes > Ictaluridae > Ameiurus > Ameiurus melas. The sequence goes on along the minus strand of CM022763.1, from coordinate 26,660,538 downwards.
ACTGCCCTTAGACGTCCGTTATAAGCAAGTTTTTTTCACAGCTTTTTCTAAGTCCATGGAAATGTATCGTAATTCTTGCTTGCACTAGTGTTCACACAAATATAAAGATTGAGTATTAGGTTAAAGGCTGGTTCTTCTTCTATCTCTCACGGTAGATCTGCCTCTCTCTTCGTCAGTCTGAATGATGGCATCAGTTTTATCTCCAGCTCAGTCAGCATCTCAGCACACGGCTGTGTGAATACACGCCCGACTCTCAGCACATCCACTAGCACAGCGCTCACCACTGTCATCCTACTGGACAATAACCTTCCTCCACCATCAGTCTGTACAGTCAGTACACACACACACGAATACACACACACAGACACACAAATACACACACACAGACAAACACACATGCATACGAATACACATATACACACAAACAAACACACACACACATACATACACACACACACAAACAAACACATTAGTTTCTAGTATCTATGGGTCTGATATGAATATAGGCATCAGTGGAAATGACCGTGTGTGTGTGTGTGTGTGTGTGTATGTGTGTGTGTGCAGATAGATGGGACGGTGTTAGCCATTGCGCTACTCATCCTGCTGCTGTTGGTGATTCTGAGCCTGATTTGGTGGTTCTGGCCGCTCTGCTGCACTGTGGTAAGTTCATCTCTCTCTCTCTCTGTCTCTCTCTCTCTCTCTCTGCCTCTCTCTCTCTCTCTCTCTCTCTCTCAGAATATATTATAATACAATAACAAGCTATACTAGTTGTGTACAACTGTTATCGATTTGGTGTCTGAGCACGACTGAAGCACCGAGCGCTCTGAGAATCGGACCGTCGCCGAGACGTTTACGTTTGAGGCTATGTTCACACGTACAGCGACTCGCTGAGACAAAGCGACCGGAGACCATTCATTTTCAATGTAGTCTTGAAACAATCGCCTGTAGTCTAAGCTACAGTACGTTAATCCTGAAAATATTTAGATGCTATGGAAAGTCTGTGGTTATAGTAATATAGAAATAATACACTAAGGTTCTAAAACTATTTTCTATTAACTCGGTCATCATAAGGCAGATCACACGTTGGTCGTCTTTTTTTTTTTTTTCTTTTTCAACGAACAACCAATAACAATTAGCCAGAAGACTAAAACAGAATGTTTGGAAAGTTGAAAAACGGAATCTAGAAGAAGTCTTGAAAAGGTTTTATGCATTAATGCTAATGTGTTCATAATAAGAAAAAGGATTCTCTGTTATTGTCTCTCAGCTGAATCACACTGAAGTCACGTTTCTGAAACACTTTTCATCCCAACAGGTTATCCATGAACCACCTCCACCTGTAATAGAGGAGAGCTCGGTGAGACGTCTCTCTCTCTCACTCACACACACACACACACACACACACACACACACACACACACACACACACACACACACACACACACCCGTAGCCACTCTGATATAAGCATCAGCAAAATCCAGAGATGTTCTTAAACCATAAAAACAAACTGAAAAACCGAAAAAAACTCAAATGAAATCAAATAAAAACCATTCGTTACCATTCCAAACAAACAAATCGAACCATTTGAGAAAATATCTGCAAATATAAAACACAGCTCAGAGCTCTGGCAGTTTTATTGCTTTATACATCTGCATATGAAATACGTGAACACTCAAAATGACAAAACTGAAGAAAAACACACACACACACACACACACACACTCTCTCTCTCGCTCTCTCTCTCACTTTTAAAATGCAGCGTGTGAGGAGGGCAGTTTGGAAAATTCCACAGTTTGCACATTTATTTGTCCTTTCTTCATCTAATGCCATTTTCAGATGGTTTTGTCGTTTTTGGTTTCCTTTTGGTGATCGCTCGCTGCCTCATAATCCTTCTTCATCTGTGCAGTTTTACCAGCAGAACTCACTTTCAAACGTAGCCCTATAAATGTTCTGGTTATTTTTATTTATTTACGTATTTATTCTTTCAAGCCCCACCCTGATTTACAGTCTAATGCATTTACAAATATGTCAGAATACGGATATTTCTTTTCTCTTTGACTATTTTGGCACCGTGGAGATGATGAACTGAGCGAGAGATAATTGAGAAAAGAACCGCATGCGTAAGTGTGGAATTTATTGATTTAATAGTCCAAAGCCTCTTAATAAAGTTGAGTTACAGCGCTAAGTGCTCGCAAAGCCACAGGATCTTGAAAGACAGGAAATTCCAGAGGCAGAGGTAAAAGGACATAAATGGAAATAAAAGGACATAAAAGGATTTTTTTACCTTTTTTTTCCTCACTTGTTTTGACCAAAAATGTATTGCACAAAGCTTTAGATCTTGCTTTAATACAATCTCGTCCATTTCCCCTGGGATGAATTTGCTCAGCTTCCACTTTCCTTGACTTTAATTGTAGAGCATCAGAAAAGCATTATATCAAACCAACTTCACATGACTGTAGGATACAGATACAGAGGTTGAGTTGTCATTAGAACACTTGTTGGCACACAAGAGAGCTGCAAGTGCACATTCATGTAATACACACTTCTGAGGCCGGCCATCCATCCTTCCATTTTCCATACCACTTATAGTACAGAGGGTCATGGGGAGCCTGGAGACTATCCCAGGGAACTCAGGACACAAGGCGACGGGGACACCCTGGACGTGGTGTCAACCCATCTCAGGACACAATCACACACATTATGGACAATTTGTAAATGCTGATCAGCCTACAACACATGTCTTTTGACTGGGGGAGGAAACCGGAGAACCCAGAGGAAGCCCCTGATGCACGGGAGCTCCACACACCACCAACCTCCAAGGTGCAAGGCAAGCACGCTAAGCCACTCTGCATCCCCCCCCCCCCTCCCGACCGAGTCATTAACCTATATCAAAAGGTTGAATTTCTGCACTGAGATATACCGATATCAGGATTGCACACAAATTTGGCACAGTAGTAATACGATACACTGTGTTGGTTAGAGTAGAGGATGACACCATAATCCAGTCCCTCCAGGACTTTGCGATCTCAGAAATGAACGAAAAATCAAGGAAATGGCGCAATATCCGGAGGAGCTTGCAAGTGTTCTATATTACCGCAGATTTTCCGCAGATTTGGGCCAAGACGCGTCATGTGACATCACATTGCACAATCAGCTGAAGCCCTCTTCGATTCACGTGCATCGAACATGAGTACAGCTAAAAGATCTCATTTACTCACAATCATGACCGTGAAAGACGATTTCATGCGATTATAGTTCCGCCAGTTCAAGACGTTTTCCCGCAAAAAAACAAAAAACTCAGTAGTATGCTCAGAATCAAATGAATCAAAACTTGGAAGGTTTGATTCGCACTTAGTTTGAACATGGTGCTTGTAATGATTTTTAGAAAGAATCATATCTGTAAAGTACATCAGTAATATTATGGCAAAAGTGAATCCCTAATTCATTAGTAACACCGCGAATTACTAATGCAAGATGTTCGACAGAATCGTATACGTAAGATTTAATTTCTACTTCAGTGAGGAATCAAGGGAAGAATCAAATCGGTCAATTGAATCACTAATTCAGTGTATTACATGATGTTAAAAGCAATCATACAGTTAATGTAATGCATAATCAATACAAATAAATACAGGTTAATTGATTCAGTTTATCCTTCCGAACTACACCTCTCTCCTATCTAAAGGATGAAGACGATGATGATGACGGCTACCTAAAGAAAAAATGGCCGACGGTCGACGCGTCCTATTATGGAGGAAGAGGAGTAGGAGGCATCAAACGCATGGAGGTGAGGAAGAGATGGAAGGGGAGTGGTTGATATTTTGAAACTGAATTAAAGCTCAGTCTCAAATACGAATTTTCTCATTAGTCTACATAACTCAACTGTTCAAATATTAAGCTCATTATTTAAATGTATACAGTATATATATATATATATATATATATATAGTCATATATACATAATATATATATATATATATATATTCATATATACATACATATATATATATATATTCATATACATATATATACACATACATATATATATATATATACACACACATACATATATATATATATACATACATATATATACACATATATATATACATATATATTTATATATATACATACATATATATATATATATATATATACACACATACATATATATTTATATATATACATACATATATATACATACATATATATATATATATATATATATACACACACATACATATAATATATATATATATATATATACATACATATATATACACATATATATATACATATATATATATATACACACACATACATATATATATATATATACATACATATATATATATATATTTATATATATACATACATATATATATATACATATATACATACATATATATATATATATATACATATATATATATATATATATATATATATATATATATATATATATATATATATATTCTGGCCATTTTTGAGTTCATTAGGTCCAAGTTTGATAACTTGATAACTTTACAAAAATGAAAAACTTTACACAATGGAAAACAAAAATATGCAGAGCCTCAGCTATGCTTCATGGACCCCTGGGGATCCTCAGACCCCAATTTGAGAAGGTAGGACAATTTGTTAGATCCATCCATCCATCCATCTTCTACCGCTTACTCCTTCTTCAGGGTCACGGGGAACCTGGAGCCAATCCCAGGGAGCATCGGGCTCAAGGCGGGGTACACCCTGGACAGGGTGCCAGTCCATCGCAGCAATTTGTTAGATGACTGTGAAAAATAAAGCATAGTTGGTTGTACCAACTTAGTTGCATAAAACTATTTAATATGATTGTAAGTGATATGAGGGTAATTGTGCAATTCTATATGAATGTGTAATTGTGTATGTGTGTGTGTGTGTGTGTGTGTGTGTGTGTAGGTGCGGTGGGGTGATAAGGGATCGACTGAAGAAGGCGCAAAGCTAGAGAAAGCAAAGAATGCTCGAGTGACGTTGCCTGATGTGGAGTACGAGTTTGAGTTTACACCTTCACGCACGCTCAATAACGGCATGCGCAAACCCATCTCTGCTCCTAAATGGTACACACCCATTAAGGTAAAAAATAAAATAAAATACATACATATTTACATTGGACATTTTTAGTAAATGAAGTGACGATATAAAAGAAAACCTTATTCTTCTGCTGCTCTAGCGGTTTACAGTGAAGAACTTGAAATGAATCAACGAATCATTTAAAGCAAACAACAAAAGTTTGATTCATTTAAACATATAGTTTTAAAGAATTAAAGCAGTAAATCGAATCAATAATACAGAAATTTCAGGGATGTTCAAATGAATTAAATCATTAATTGAAGCAGTAAAACAGCAGGTTCAGGGAAGTTCAAAAGTCAGTCAATTGAATCAATAGAACAGCGATTTCAGAGATGATCAATTGAATCAAATCAGTAAGTTGAATCACTTATACAGCGAGTTCAGGGAAGTTCAAAAGAATCAAATCAGTAAATTGAATCATTAGGACAGCGAGTTCAGAGATGTTCAAATGAATCAAATCAGTAAATTGAATCAATAATACAGCGAGTTCAGAGATGTTCAAATGAATCAAATCAGTAAACTGAATCGTTAGGACAGCGAGTTCAGAGATGTTCAAATGAATCAAGTCAGTAAATTGAATCAATAATACAGTGAGTTCAGAGATGTTCAAATGAATCAAGTCAGTAAATTGAATCAATAATACAGCGAGTTCAGAGATGTTCAAATGAATCAAATCAGTAAACTGAATCGTTAGGACAGCGAGTTCAGAGATGTTCAAATGAATCAAATCAGTAAATTGAATCAATAATCCAGCGAGTTCAGGGAAGTTCAAAAGAATCAAGTCAGTAAATTGAATCAATAATACAGCAAGTTTAGGGATGTTCAAAAGAATCGAATCATTAGACTGAATCACTGAAACACAAAGTTTAATTACATTTAAAAGAATCAGATCAGTAATGTAGGTCACTAATATAACGTGTTTCTTGTTAAAAGTGATAGCTCAGTCATTAAGGAATTGGAATACTGATAGGTAGTCAGAAGGTCATGAGTTTAAATCCCAACAATGCCAAGCTGCCCCTATCCTTGAGCAATACCCTTAACCCTCAACTGCTCAGTGTCATAAATGAGCTCAATGTAAAATGTAACGTCCTTGTACTTCTGTAAGTGGCTCTGGATATGGACGACAAATGCGATGAACGTGTCCACACTTCACTGGGTTATAAAGTCACCCTAACGAGCATGTTCAGTATTCCTGTAGGAGAACAGACTGCAAAATCAGTGAAAACAATCATCACTGTTATCACACACAGAAACAGGAATGTATATGAACAGTATGTAAGAAGAGATCAGTATAGCATAACCGTATGACAGTGTGTGTACAGAGCGGTGATGTGGCGTTCCAGAGGAATCAGAAAGTCGTGTTGTCTCGTCATTTGTCTCTCAGTTGCACCGAAGCATGAGATCACAGTCATTCCAGTTTAATCTGAAACAGACACTGAACTGAGCTCAACTTTGTACAGATGGACTGAGTCCTTACTACACACACACTCCACTTCAACTACACACACGAAGCATTTTAAAGGGGATTTACATTTACATTTATTCACTTGGCAGACGCTTTTATCCAAAGCAACTTACAAATAAGCAAAGCGATATATCAAGCAGAGAACAATACAAGTAGTGCTGCTATACAAGATCCATTCATTGAGATTTGACAGAGACAGAGAGAGAGAGAGCGAGAGAGATTTTAGATAAGAAATGTTTCCTGGACTTGTAATAATCTTGAAAAACTTTGCATTATTGCCATGCAAGGAATATGCCTAGTTTATATAAAAGAAAACCTTATTCTTCTGCTGCTGTAGCGGTTTAAAGTGAGGAACTTGAAACGAATCAACGAATCATTTAAAGCAAACCAAAAAAAAAGTTTGATTCATTTAAGCATATCGTTTTAAAGAATCACTAATTCAACTTAAGGCTTCTGTTTATTTTTTTCTGGCACAGAAATGAGCTTAGCCCCAACTCATGCTCCGGTCCGTTTTCTTTAAACTCCAACCCACAACGCATATGTGGTGTAAAAAAAAAAAAAAAAACATTTTATTTATTTATTTATATATATATATATTTTATAGTATATATATATATATATATATATATATATATATATATATATATATATATATATATATATATTTTTTTTTTTCATCTCTTCTTACCAGCATCTGATTTTTTATTTTTTTATTTTATTATATATATATATATATATATATCTCTATATATATATATATATATATCTCTACATATATATATATATATCTCTATATATCTCTCTCTCTCTCTCTCTCTTCTCTCTTTTTCTTTTTTTCTCTCTATATATATATATATATATAAGAAGAGAGAGAGAGAGAGAGATATATATATTTTTTTTTTTTTCCATCCCTTTCTATCAGCATCTGATTATTTATTTATTTATTTTATTTTTGTCAGTGCACAACTAGTTGTTTTATTTTGTATCCGGTTTCCGCTGGAGGATAATCGACAGGACACAGATGAAAGTGTGTGCAATCTGGAAGTGTTCAACATTGCAAAGCGGCTGTGCAAAACAAATTCCCCACACACACACACACACACACACACACACACACACACACACGAGAATGCTGAGGTCCTCTCTGTGTATCATCCTGTTGGCCTAGTTTTAAATGTAGATAGGTTCTCTAGTGAAATTAAATTGACGTGTTTATGATGATGTCACTGACTATATGTTAGTCGGTGACTAGATGTTACAAAGATTTGATTTGAAAAATAGTCGCTATGTAGTGCACTATATTGTAGCCGTGTGTTAAAACTGTAGTGCAGAGAATATCCAGTGTTCTTAAAATATTGACAATTAGATAATGAATAGTCCTAATGATGTAAACAGAATACCCATAATGCACTGTGGTGTCTGAAGATGCCACATGGTCTACAGCATTGGTCACCAACCCTCTTCCTTGAGATCTACCCTCCTCGAACACATATTTTAGTTGATCAAGAACTTCTTAAGGCAATGATTAGACGGTCAGGTGGACACGATTATGGTTGGAGATAAAGTCTTCAGGACGGTAGATCTCCAGGAACAGGGTTGGTGACCCTGTCTAATTGTGGTGTGTTTCAGGGAAAGCTGGACGCTCTGTGTGTTTGGCTGAGGAGAGGATACGATCGCGTTTCTGTGATGAGACCCAAACCTGGAGAAAAGGTGAGAAACTATTACCAAATCTGATTCACGAATTATTTATCACATGCTGATTAATTGAACACATCCTGCAGAGTCAATCTACAAAAGCGTGTACACCAGTGTTCCTAGTGCCTAAAACCCTATGAGGCCGGTATGTTCTGAGGCCATTTTTAATGTTGGAAGGTTCTATATTCCCAACATCTTATGCACTCAGGGTTCTTCCTAGATCCCGAGGTTTCCAGACCACCATACGTCCCACTGTATGTTTTCAGGTTGTATGGTATGTCCATAGGCTATTTGTTGTGTCCCATGTTGGCACTCTTTGTGTCCCATGTTGTGTCTACGTTCTCATGATTCCCATATCACGAGCATCCTTCCCAATGATATACCCAGTGTCTTGGATCCCTTTGTTTCTGGGATCACAGGCTCCCTCGCTGAAAATTTCTACGAATCAAACATATGTTTGAGTCCTATATCCGAGTCCTATATTTATAGAAGAATATATTCCCAGGGATCCGTATTGCTAGCATCTTATACTCCCATGGACCTGATTTGTTGTTCAGTCATAAATGAGGTTCCACCTACATCGTTTTACAAAAATACGTTCTTGCAGGTTCTGGGTTACAAAGATAAATGGCAGAACGTCTTTGCCTACTAACATATTGTACTAATATACTCACTGAATGCTAGATGCCTTAACAGTCTAGCTTTTATTTCTTTGACATTCATTCCCCACTGTGACTCTCAGCAGTCTCTTATATAAAAGTGTTGCAGAAACAGAGCTGAGGAAAACCATGCAGAGTCAGACGCAATCAAGTTATTTAAGAGTGAATTAACTGACTGTCTTCCTGACTCTGCATGAGAAGGGTTTGGAGGAGAAACAGAGTCGAAAAAGATTTACAGATGTTGGGAATAAGAGTGCCAAGGACTGGAGCAGACTGGTAATGGCTCTCCTCTCTAAAGGAACGCAAATAATTCTCTAAGGGAGATCTGCTGAGAGCATTAGAGCCGAGCTGAGAGCAGAAAGACAGCAGGTCTGGAGGCAAGCGTGTAGATGGAGCGTATTTTTTACTGTAAACAAGTCTGAAAAATCGAATCTTTCTAAACCGAAACGCAAAAAGGCTTCCTTGAGATGACATAATGAAGATGAAGGTGTGTGAAAACAGACACAACATTCAAGCAGAGTTTCGTGAATAGAATACAAAAGCGAACGTGAAATGTGATCTTTTATGCGTTTTATTTAAATTGAACTCTAGAAGCGCTGCCCTTTAGCAGCTTCCAGTTAATTCCACTTTAGGTACCACAGGGGAGCAGGGTACCAATAGTTTCGATTGATCATAATATACGAACGTTGATAAATTGTGCTTCTTTTTTGTAATACACACACTCAGGCAGATATGAAGAAATGCATGAGAGAGTGAAGGTTTATTGTAAATAATTATATATATAATTATAATATTATATTTATATATATATATATATATATATATATATATATATATATATATATATATATATATATATATATATATATATACAGTGGTGTGAAAAAGTGTTTGCCCCTTTCCTCATTTCCTGTTCCTTTGCATGTTTGTCACACTTAAGTGTTTCGGAACATCAAACCAATTTAAACAATAGTCAAGGACAACACAAGTAAACACAAAATGCAATTTGTAAATGAAGGTGTTTATTAATAAAGGTGAAAAAATCCAAACCATCATGGCCCCTGTGTGAAAAAAGTGATTGCCCCTAAACCTAATAACTGGTTGGGCCACCCTTAGTAGCAACAACTGCAACCGAGCGTTCGCGATAACGTGCAATGAGGCTTTTACAGCGTCCTGGAGGAATTTTGGCCCACTCATCTTTGCAGAATTGTCCTAATTCAGTTACATTAGAGGGTTTTCGAGCATGAACGGCCTTTTTAAGGTCATACCACAACATCTCAATAGGATTCAGGTCAGGACTTTGGCTAGGCCACCCAAAGTCTTCATTTTGTTTTTCTTCAGCCATTCGGTGGTGGACTTGCTGGTGTGTTTAGGATCATTGTCCTGCTGCAGAACCCAAGTTCGTTTCAGCTTGAGTACACGAACAGATGGTCGGACATTCTCCTTCAGGATCTCTTGGTAGACAGCAGAATTCATAGTTCCTTTTATCACGGCAAGTCTTCCAGGTCCTGAAGCAGCAAAACAGCCCCAGACCATCACACTACCACCACCATATTTTACTGTTGGTATAATGTTCTTTTTATGAAATGCAGTGTTCCTTACGCCAGATATACTTGGACACACACCTTCCAAAGAGTTCCACTTTTGTCTCATCGGTCCACAGAATGTTGTCCCAAAAGTCTTGGGGATCATCAAGATGTGTTGTGGAGAAATTGAGACGAGCTTTGATGTTCTTTTTGCTCAGCAGTGGTTTTCTCCTTGGAACTCTGCCATGCAGGCCATTTTTGCCCAGTCTTTTCCTGATGGTGGAGGCATGAACGCTGACCTTAACTGAGGCAAGTGAGGCCTGCAGTTCTTTGACGTTGTTGTGGGGTCTTTGTGACCTCTTGGATGAGTCGTCGCTGTGCTCTTGGGGTAATTTTGGGGCGCGGCCACTCCTGGGAAGGTTCACCACTGTTCCATGTCTTCGCCATTTGTGGATAATGGCTCTCTGGATTCCCAAAGCTTTGGAAATGGCTTTATAACCCTTTCCAGACTGATAGATCTCAATTACTTTCTTTCTCAATTGTTCCTGAATTTCTTTGGGTCTCGGCATAATGTGTAGCTTTTAAGGATCTTCTGGTGGACCTTACTGTGTCAAGCAGCTCCTATTTAAGTGATGCCTTGATTGTGAACAGGTGTGGCAATAATCAGGCCTGGGTGTGGCTAGAGAAATTGAACTCAGGTGTGGACAACCACAGTTATAGTATGTTTTAACAAGGGGGGCAATCACTTTTTCACACAGGGCCATGATGGTTTGGATTTTTTTTCACCTTTAATAATAAACACCTTCATTTACAAATTGCATTTTGTGTTTACTTGTGTTGTCCTTGACTATTGTTTAAATTGGTTTGATGTTCCGAAACACTTAAGTGTGAAAAACATGCAAAGGAACAGGAAATGAGGAAGGGGGCAAACACTTTTTCACACCACTGTATATATATATATATGTACTCCGCCTTGTGCCCGATGCTCATGGGCTTGGATAGGCTCCAAGGTTCCCCCGCGACCCTAAAAAAAAGTAAGCGGTAGAAGATGGATGGATAGATGGATGGATGGATATATATACGACTTCCTGTAATTAAACAGGACCCAAAGAGAGGCCAATCTCAAAATATTTATTTCACATAGAAATCCACATGACTTCTCAAAGTATCGTATATGAGAATACTAGTCTGGGATTATTAATTCAGATTATTCCAGATTATTATTAGTATTTCCCATCTCTACCACCCAGTTCTTCTCTCTTATTCGTTTATACTGCTGTTTTACTCCTCATCCCCAATCCCACCCTCCAACCCCAATCTTCACCCATGTATCGGCCAAACTGGTTTTTCTCCCCCCTTTGGAACGGTTTGTAAGGAATCTAACCTGGGCTCTCCACCCACGCATTACTACAGTGGTGGACAAAGAACAAGAATCATATGCAGAAATGTCCTGTTTACATTGAAATTTAAAGTACAAAAAGACTCAAATATTAATCTGATGGCCAGTTTCTAGAAACCTCTCTGACTGCTGACCAAACTGAGACGGTATGTGTCTTCCACTCCCTTCTCCAGTGCCTCGCCAGTGCCTCGCCCATCTTTCAAATAAATGGTCTTCTTATTAAAGTAGGCTACTCTTGTAAAAGGCATTCTGAGTTAAATATTTATGTTATCTGTAAATATAGAGGTGAAACGTCCAAAATTAGCTCTAACATGCTTCAGAGACAGGTTGGGAAGAGGGTTGTCATCCAAACTGAACTGTAGTCTGAGTGTTTCATCTTTGTATTTAGAATAAGAACAGAATTACACTATATGGATAAATAAAAGTTTGCGGACACCTGAACATCACACCTGTGTATACTTTTTCCATGTATGTATACTCCATTCCAGAGTGGGTCACCTTCTGCTATAAAAATAAGCTCCACTCTTCTGTGAAGGCTTTCCAATAGATTTTGGAGTGAGGAGGCCTGGGTGCACTCGGTGTTCCAGTTCATCCCAAAGATGTTCAGTGGGGTTGAGGCTCGTGCTCTATGCAGGACACTCAAGCTCTTCCAGTCCAACCTTGGCAAACCATGTCTTCATGGAGCTGGCTTTGTGCACAGGTGCATTGTCATGCTGGAACAGGTTTGAGCCTCTTAGTTCCATTGAAAAGAAACTGTAATGCTACAGCATACAGAGACAACCTGGAAAATTGTTTCAAATTTTGAGGCAACTGTTTGGAGAAGAACCACATATGGGTGTGATGGTCAGGTGTCCACTTTTGGACATAGTGTGTACTTTATTTTAGTAATAAGTTGCTGAGAAAACCTGTTTGGAAAACTGACTTCTGGTCCAGAATGCTTGTGTTGGTATGTGCCTCATGTGCAATTTTATAGACCCTCTACAACCCACAGTAGATCCTGGGGCCGGAGCTTCATAAACATTTGTTGGGATCATTCATTTCAAATCCACCCAAGTGTTAGAGAGGAAAGTTTTCACAAGGTTTCAGAATCTGAATTTAACCAAGTAGTGCACAGTAGAGTGAAGATGAATATGAGCTCTAAGTTTGTCTTATTTTTCTACTTAGGGTCGCTGTATGAACTTCACCAGGGTGAAATCATACCCTCCTCCTCGTTATCCACACAATAACGTCAACAAGAACAAAAACAGCACTGGGCACATCTACAGTTTGCCCCTCAATTCTACCCCACCTGCTCCAAAAGCCAAACTGCCTCCCACCCCAAACTGTATTTACTCTGCCCACTCTTCATACCCCGACCACTTTTCCTACCCCTCCTACCCTTCACACTCCCCGACCTCCTCTCTTCCTCCTCTCCCCTCCACTCCACCCCCTTCTGCCACCACTCCGCCTCCATACTCTCCACCCCCTTCTCCTCCTCCAAGTTTTCAGACTTCGACTACAATACCAGCTTCTTGTCAGGCTCCACCTCCTTACTCGTCTCCGTCCATGCGGGCTCCTCCTCCGTCCCGCCCACCACCACGTCCCTCCATCTAAATGGGAGGGGCTACTAAACTGAGGCAGAAATCGCAACCTGTGCTTCTTTACTGTTTCAAACGTGTCCACGTGAACAGCTTGACGTCGTCAGATGAGTGGAGCTTATAAACAACTTCGTCCACCACTTTAAGAAGGAAACTGCCGCAGTGCATCCTGGGTACATTATGCTCCTGATGACGACAGGCATGTAACTCGATCTAATAACTAAACAGGAATGAAGCGTAGTGAGAATGGGAGGATTTTTTTGGAATCATGAGATCTTGATCTGAACCCTTTGGGGGGAAAATGATTGTATGATCACCGTGTTTCTGGAAGTGCGGAATGGAGAGTAGATTGGAACTAGGAAATGTGGAACATTCCTGATTAAGCACATTGACGGAAAATGTTGGGAAATTTGGATTCTAACTGCCAGCTAATGATGTCACAGTGTTACAGCAGCTGACCAATCAGCAGCTTCGCTTAATCTCATACGAAGTAGACCTGCACAAGCATTACAGTCCCATTCCTCTTGCATTTCCTTCTCCACTCGTTCATTCCGGCCTTCATTCCTTTTCTTTCATTATTTTCCTTCACTCTTTTTTTTCCTCCATTCTTTCAGCACAGCCTTGTTTTTCTCCACTCTTCATCCCTGCATTACTTTCTCCCGACATTTTTACTTCCCTCTCACTCCTTTTAATCATCCCTCTATTTTCCCTTACTTTCTTCCATTCGATCATCCCTCTAGTTTTCTTTCCCCTTCCTTTTTCCATTCCTTCGACCCTGCATGAAGTTGTTGTTTTTTCCTTCATTTTTTGTTCTACCTTTCTTTCTTGCTATCATCAAGAGCATCAGGCTTATTACTTTCATAAACAGGCTTTCTACTTTCAGAACAGTATGCGTGTGTTTGCACAACCGTTTGCTTTAAAGTAATAACGATGGGAGAGAATGATGTAAAGGTGAAATGAGGTGTTCATTTTGTATAAAATGGGAGATTTTAAATGTGTATATACAGCAATATCTTATTTTGGACAGAAACGCAATAAACGTTGGCAGATTTTGCTTTTAGTTATTGATAATGTTACATCAAGTAATATAATCATTAATGAATGGTTTGTGCTATTTGGGTGGACATGTGAGACGATCATCGTCAAAAAAAAAAGGGCTATTTCGATTTTTCTCATTAATTTCCTTATTTCTGTATTTTCTGGATGTAAACTTTCTTTTGCTTGTGAGAATACGATTGTAGCTCTTTCTATGTGAATTTTTCGGGGCATTAAACGTAAACACGGAGCATGTTTTGTACATTCTAATTTAACCTGATCACACAATTCACCATGTAACTGTACACGACAAGTACAATTTTCTTTTTTTTTTAAATAAAAAACATTTCAAATAAACCAGTCTGTAATTTTTCGTGCTTCTCTTTAATATTTAGACAGTTTTATCCTCAGTCTCATCTGTCCTATATAAACAGATGTCCAGACATGCATAGAGAGACAGACTGACACATGGACATACAGATAGAAATGACTAACAGGTTCTGTCCTTACTGCTTGGAGTTCATTAAGCTCCACTCACTGTGTTTACTCAATTACGTGTAAATAAAAAGCTGAGCAAACTGAACTCCTCTCGAGCCCGTGCTGACACAGCAGGTTTCACTCTGAGACACTTAAAGTTTAACTGACGCAAGAGAGTGGAAACGGAAAATTACGGAAAGCCGGCAGACGCTTACATGGCCAATGAACACTGCAGGAGAAGCAGAACTGAAGCCAAAACTTCATCATCTTCATACACTTTCACTCACAGTATAGATATAAAATTCTTTAAACAGTACAGCAATGAAGAACACACTTCATATTCACAAATAATAACGTGCACTTACTGAGAACTCCATCTAACGATCTAACTGAAGGCAAAAAAAATAAACCAAAAAAACAAAACAGTACCAGGATCTAAAACCTAAAGGTCACTTTAAAAAGGTCTGATCTATATAATTTGGTTAGCTATCTAAACATCATACCTTGAATAGTATTCTCACTGCGGTCTCCACTCACCCTGCTCCGCCTTTACAGTTTCCCTTTACAACTTCTGCTGTCTAACAATGTCCTCATTATTCACTGTAGAGGTATAATAGGGTTAATGACAGTACTGCATCCATGTAGTTTGTGTAGTTTGGATAACACAGCTATTTTCTTTTAAAGAAAGGTTTGGTTTTTTTTACAAAGCGCGTGTAAATGAGACATCAGTTCTAGAGTACAGAATGCGTGACATTTGAGATTTCACTTTTTATCAGCCTGTTTAAACATTTTCATATAAATGCAACAATGAAACGCAAATCTTTTGAATCATAAAACCTGTAACCACATTCTGAATCAAATCCTTACAGCTACAAATCTTACAGCTTTGCACAATAAATGGATCGAGAAAGCTGAAGGGCAGGACCAGGGGAATGGCTCTAGAGAGATGAGGGGTGGGGCCAGAGGAATAGCTACCAAGATCTGAGGGGTGGGGCCAGAGGAATAGCTACCAAGAGTTGAGGGGTGGGGCCAGAGGAATGATGCTAAACAACTGAGGGTGGGGCCAGAGGAATAGCTACCAAGAGTTGAGGGGTGGGGCCAGAGGAATGATGCTAAAGAACTGAGGGTGGGGCCAGAGGACTGATGGTGAGGTTCTGGGGTCCCTGAGCAGCTCCTTCAGCGACTGCTGCACCCTCAGTGCAAGAAAGAGCGCTACCGCTGGTCGTTCATCCCTACAGCAGTCAGACTCTTTAACGCAATGCAACAACATAATGTAGCACTGCTAACAGTTCTTTTTGCATCAGCAACCCACACATTAATATTATTATCATCCCTCTATTGATAATCCATTTATCCACTCGTATATAAACAAGGTGTTACACATCTGCACATATTCAAATTATACACACACATTGAAGTGTCCATAGTGTACATATTACCATTATTATTATTATTTTTACAAATTTATTTTTCTATTCCTATTGTATATATATTTTTAGATACTTTATTTCAGTTCTATTCCTATTTAATGTGTATTTTTTTCCTATCTGCTTTTTGTGTAATTGAGCTGCTGTAACGAGGGAATTTCCCCAGTGTGGGATCAATAAAATTATCTTATCTTATCTTAATGAACTGAGGGGGTGGGGCCAGAGGAATGGCTCCAGGGAGCTGAGCTGAGGGACGGGGCTAAAGGAATGGCTCCAGGGAGCTGGAATTGCAAGCAAAAATGAAGATTCCTGTGTTTTTTCGTTCAAGCATGATCACAGGCAGCTCGTGATCCATTCTAATCCATGATACATTCTAAGAATTTTGAGTTGAGATGCGTCCTTCACATTCTCCTACATTTATGAGCCGAGTATACATCTAAATACTGCTGTGGTTATACGGATAAGCAATAATTTACCAATGTAAACACAGAGAAAAAAGGAATACACTGGAGGTGCTATGTCTAAAAATGCATTAATACTTGCATACCTTTAGATCTGGAGGCTTACATGAGAAGTACAGAGGAAATAAAGTGCTGCAGAGAGGAAGAAGGTAGTCGAGGTCTCCTACAGTCCTCGCACATCACGGGATAACCTTGTGCCTGCATCGTGCGGTTCTGTTTGTGTTGTCAGGTTCCTGTTTGTGTTGTCAGTTGATTTACATGATTATTATTATTTATTTATTTTTTTTTTGCATGAGGAAATCTTAAACACAACAAGTGCACAACGGAGCCTCCTGCCCAACGGTGTCACTACTGATGTCTGAGAGCTTATTTACAGGCATGGAAACTCAAATCTGACTCGTTGATATGACTAAATCGATGCCGGAGAGAACCGGACGCTCCAGCTGGCACTATCTCCGTCAAACAAACACTAATTTAGTTGCATCATGTTCGCTGTGAATAGGCTCCTGCAAATCTTTGCTAACTCACTTTGGAAATCTGGATAGAAACACTGAGTGTGTGTGTCTCTCTAGAACGTTAAGGCTTCTCTTGATGACACCTGGGCTGAAATGGTGTTCGGACATCCAAAGTCCAGGAATAAAGTGGCCCAACAGAGACCGAGCCAACCGCAGCCTGCTGTCCCACACTGGACACGACACGGTGCGCTGTGATTGGCTGCTGTTTGACACTGGACGAAACACGATGCGCTGTGATTGGCTGCTGTCCGACATTAGACGTGACATGGGGCACTTTGATTGGTTGCTGCCTGATAGCGGAGACCTGTGCATGGTGCCCTGTGTGCACTGGATGTGACCCAGCACGATGTGCTGTGATTGGCTGCTGTCCTATGCTGGATATATCATAGTTCGCTGTGATTGGATGCTGCATCACTGAAACATTTTTACGAGGTCCAAACGGAGCCTGGAGGAAAACGTCTTGCTGATTCGAAGGGAAAGGCGCGAGGGAAAAAACGTCCACAGAGGAGACGCTACTGAAAGCGTCCTCCTCCTCCTCCTCCTCTTCTTGTTCCTGAGCTCCAGGTACGTAACCGTTCGTGCTGATTGGCTCACCTGCACACGGCACAAGAATAGAACAATTGACTAGTAAAGTATTATTAAACTTAACAAGTCGTCATTCTACAGAGTCTGCAGATATTCTTATCTCGAGACTGAACAGACAACAAGTAAACCACCTTGTCTGAGGCAATTAAAATGATATTTCAAATATTCACTTTATCATCCCACACACAATTCTAATGACTATATAGAGACACGCACTACATCAGTACTCGAACAGGAAGCAGAGCTCAGCTTATTTTAACTGGAATCAGCGACCTTACTAGCTTACGTTAAGCCCATTTGAAATCATTTCAACCAAAGTCAAATCTACAGGGTTTAGGACAGATGTTGGTTTTGAAAACCCACAAATGATCTCTATATTTAAATAGCAAACAGCTTGATGTGGCAGTTTCACCATAAAATGTCAACAGACCAATTAAGAAAATCCCTCATCCAGAAATTAGAGCACATTGGAGCTCTTATATTTAACGATTCAGGAACATTTGTCAGATTTTCCACTCATGATCATCTGTTTCTTAGAAGAATGTGTAGATATTAATTTAATCTCATGTTTTATTATTTAAAAAAAAAAAAAAAGACAGTTAACAGGAGTTGTAAATCAGCGTGACATCATAAATCTTACCTGGAGAAGACGAGGCAGAGACGGCTAGTCAGAGTAGCACGAGAGCAACTCTCTCATACTTTCATTTCTGAGACTGTTAATGATTTCTTGTTTGCACTGTAAGTGTGTGCTGCTAGAACATAAAATATCCTTCTATCAACATATTTATGTCATCACGTGTAAATAAGCAGAATTTTGAGACTCCTTTCTACTCTTTGCGTGTTGAATATCTTGGGACAGCTCTGTTGCATTCTCAATTCTGATTGGCTAGAAGGTGTTGATTAAGTACAGAACACCACACGACAGTCCGTGTGACCATATGGAATAATACACGCTTGGGAGTCGCACATTTTTGCAGTTTATAGTTAAATTTAACGTTGTGGAAAGCATGTGAGACAAGTTAGTTCCTGTAATCACTTACGTTATAGCAGTCATTCCCTCAGCAGTCTCTCTCCCTCTCTTTATCATTTCATTTGTCACTGTACTAAGAAAATGGCAAACAAACTTCTCTGTCCTCAATCAGAACACCGTGATTGTTGCAAAAACGCTTACAACTGAGACTACAACTAAAACGTCACGATCGTCACAATCATCAATGATTACTTTCTAACATTATACTTTATTAAATCTGTATTATTAGACGCAGATTATGAGGAGTGTTTGTGGTACCGTGTATGAGCTGTTACTATAGAAACAATAACGCATAAGAATGAGCGGATTCATTTGATCTTACAGTTTATGTTCCGGTCAGATGTACTATCCAAGCCGCGCTGTTATACAAAAATAATGCACGCTTTTTGGCCAATCAGATTCAAGTATTCAACTGCAATAAGAGCTTGAGTGATTGATCGGTTTTTATGATTAAATCGGCACCGATAACTGATTGCTGGAACTGATTAATCTGTTATCGGCAAAATCACCACCGACTTGGTTATCGGGTGTCAGTAAAAACAGCTGCACTGTTTGTCTTATTAACTTCAACACAGAGAGAATAAAAAGAGAGGCTAGTGAGGGAATGACCGGTTACAGCTAATACAGCGCAAGTGATAAAACAAGTACTGACTTGTTTCAGGGATGAACCACGACATTAAACATATAAAAGGATAAAAAGTACACGTCGTTCTTGAATAAATAAAATAACTAATAATTGTTGCCATCTTTCTACGGTAAAAAAAAAATTAGAATAATTAGAGGCAATGTACCATTAACCTTTCTTTGTGTAGTGTTATTGTTGCAGAGTGAGAAAAGTAATTTACTTGCACTAATGAACACCACTAAACATTTATGTTGCACATGTACATGTTTATTGAACACGCTTTCTTCATTTTTATTCTCTTTTAGACAAAAATATAGAAGGTGCACATAGAGTCGTCTCCGCTGTAACACACGGGTTCGGGATTTTGCTACGGTGACGATTCGACCCCCCCCACCCTCGACCCCCCCACCCCCAAAAAAAACAAAACAAAAAACACACAACTACATCATCTGAGCACATAAAAGGAATTGTGGGTAATCGCTGCACGGATACACAAGTCTGAACTGCAGCTGCAAGGTGATTGAAGGACAGCGGTGTGTTCTACGCTGAAACGCTGAGATTGCATAGGGGTTAGCGGCGTTTCCTACACGCAACTGTACAGAGCAGGGAAATATGAGCTTCAGGCTTCATCAGAAAAATAGAACGCTAAATCAGGATGGTCCTGCGCCTGAGCTATGACAGGGTCTGTAATTATCCGTGCACACTACAGCAGAGGGAACCGTTTAAACAGGCAAAACACTCAGCACGTTCATTCACATTAATCAACGCTGATTAGCGGCTTGACCGGCGATTCGAGTTATTCGAGAACAGTTTCGGCATCGCTCAGGAAATCATTCACATGGTTTATTGAGGACGAGTAGGATAGAAGGATAGAACGATGAAACACAGCTAGAGAAATACGAGAAGGAGGGAGAGGATATGAGGAGATACGTAGAGATCCGGGAATAAAAGAAAGGGAACGGTTTCGAGGACAGAAAGGATGAGGAACAGGGGAGATGTAGAGAGGAACAGGAAATCAAGACTTGGAAGTGAGACGAGAGAGAAAAGAAGCAAAAAAAAAAAAACGTACTGTAGGAGAAAGAAGAGAAAACAAGGGAAGAGAAATGTGTGAAAGAGAAAAAAAAATAAGAGAGGAGGAGAAGACAGGCTAAGAGAAGAAGAGAACATGAAAATGGGGAGACAGAGTGGACAGAAGAAGGAGAGAAATGAGAAAACAGGAAGAAGAGAAACCAGAATGGGAGAGAAATAAAAGGAGTTTCATAGCCGAGCCATCTCTTTCAGTTAGGAAGAGATAGAGAAGAGGGAAAAAAGAGGAAAAGAAAATAGGATGGAGAGAAGAGAGATTGTGCTTTCAGCAGACGTGTTTATACTGGACCCAACTCTTAGAATTGCCATTTCAAAGAGAACACACACACACACACACACACTCCGACACACACACACAGCTGACTGAAATCTTTGTCACAAGCACGTCTTAATGTAAAACAGTAATCTACAACACTGTCATGCTGAGATATGTGTGTGTTTCTAGGCATCAGCATGTCATTATTAAATACACACATTTGTATAGGTCTAGATCTAGATCTCTCTCACTCTCACACACACTCTCTCTCATACACACACATGGAACTGCTGCAGAAGTAGAAGTCAGACTCCAGGAAACTCAAATAAAATATTTTCCACATTCGCATAAACACACGGGGCTCAGAAACACCAAGCGTGTGCCAATATTCCATTTTCATTTCACGATCATTGCTAAACTTCTTATCATGGCTTTGCGAGATCATCACAATATTGTGTTTTAAAAAAACAACAGCAACAAAAAAACAAAACAGGCTCCATGTATAAATGTATATGTTTCTATTGTGCAGCATCTTGTTCTGGTGGAGGACACATTCACTGCTGAGTCATACTGTAGATCTCCATATTTGGCCCCTATTGACATATAGACTCCAAGTGATTTGCTCAGTGTGTGAGTGCGAGACTGACTGACTTACTGTGTGACTGAAGGAGTGAGTGAGAGACTGGCAGTGTCAGTGACTAACTGAGTAACTAACTGACTAACTGAGTGACTGACAGAGACTGAGGGACTGACAGAGACTGATAGTAACTGACTGAGTAACTGACAGAGACTGACATAGACTGATAGTAACTGACTGAGTGACTGACAGAAACTGGTAGTAACTGACTGACTGACAGAGACTGATAGTAACTGACAGAGACTGACATAGACTGATAGTAACTGACTGAGTGACTGACAGACTGATAGTAACTGACTGAGTGACTGACAGAGACTGATGGTAACTGACTGAGTGACTGACAGAGACTGATAGTAACTGACTGAGTGACTGACAGAGACTGATGGTAACTGACTGAGTGACCGACAGAGACTGATTGTGACTGACAGTGATGAGTGACAGATTGTGACTGACAGTGACTCACTGTGACTGACAGTGATGAGTGACAGATTGTGACTGACAGTGATGAGAGACTGATTGTCACTGACAGTGATGAGAGACAGATTGTCACTGACAGTGATGAGAGACAGATTGTCACTGACAGTGATGAGAGACAGATTGTCACTGACAGTGATGAGTGACTGATAGAGATGAGTGACAGATTGTGCAGTGATGAGTGACAGATTGTGACTGACAGTGATGAGTGACTGACAGAGACTGACTGACAGATTGTGACTGACAGTGATGAGTGACTGACAGTGACAAGTGACAGATTGTGACTGACAGTGATGAGTGACTGATAGAGATGAGTGACAGATTGTGACTGACAGTGATGAGTGACAGATTGTGACTGACAGTGACTGACGGACTGGCAGAGACTGAGTAACTGACAGGGTAGCTAACTGAAAGAGTCAGTGACTGAGTGAAATACTCAGTTGATGAAAGAGCCAAGACTGATGAATTGATGTTGGAAACTGAAGGAGTGATGTTGACCTGATAGCTCACAGTAATACATGCACAAGAGAATGTCAGTACATTTTTACACTACACTTGTGTTTGGCGTTACTGCTCTACCTACACGTTCAGGAAATACTTCCACAGATGAAGTCGGAATGCCTGTATGGCAGACAAGTGGCCTCACAGCACTCTAATATTGCTATTAGGGCTCTAATATGGAGATCTGAACACTGCATTCGATTTGTCCAATAACAAGACTGTTTCCTTTATTTCACCTTCCAAATGCTGCCTACCTCAGGAGCCAATATCGTGTCCATGGTAACAATACTGTCTGACAATATTGCAATATATCATATAATCAGTTATCGGCACATGCATACTCAACATACATGACAAAGATATAAAGAATTCTTCTGAATAATCTATGACTCATATACATACGTTTATATCTCACACACACACACACACACACACACACACACTCGTTCACTAACGCTCTATTCATTTTCACATAGAATCTTAATTAGGCATACAGGAAAGATCTTGTTAAAGTCTATAATAATCTATAATATCACTACAGTAACGACAGTAAGACTCTCTTTACACACACACCACTGCATACAGCGCAGATACACTGCTCATTTACACTTACAGCTTCACACACACACACACCACCTATTTACATCAGTGAGGGTGAAGAGGGGGTGGACCATGTGGAAATGGAGGGAAATGAGTGGGAAGAGAAAGAAAGAAAGAAGAGGAGAAGAAAGAGAACGAAAGAGAGAGAAGAATGAGAGAGAAAGAAAAAAAAAAATCAGAAAAAAACGAGATGGGGGGATGAAGAGAAAGAACAAAAGACTGATGAGAGAGAATGAGTGAGAGAAAAAGAATGAACGAGAGATAGAGACGGAGAAAGAACGAACTGAAGGAACGATTAAAAATAAACAGAGGAAACACGAGAAAGAAGCTAAGGACGAACGCGAGAGAAAAAGGAGAAAAAACAAGAAAAAGAACAAAAAAGTGGAAAGAAAAAAGAGATAAAGTTAAAAAAACAAGCGAAAGAACAATAGAAAGAATCAAAGAGAAAAAAAAGAATGAAAGAGAGAACGTGAGAAAAATAATGAGAGAAAAAGAACAAGAGAAAAGGAAAGAAAAGGAATGATGGACAGAAAATGAAAGAGAAAAAAGCGAGAGGAAAAAAGAAATAAAAGATCATGTGCAATGAAAATAAATAATATCAATAGAATTCAATTTAAAAAATGATTTAACAAATAACAGAAACTATAAAGTGCAGTGCAAGTCTGAGACATGATAAGATATAAATGTCTTCAACACACACACACACACACACACACACAGAAACCCACAAATAAAGCAGGTCTGTGATGAAAGAATGAAGAACAGACAAAATGATGAAGATAAAGGAAGAACAGATGAACCCCAAAAATGAAGAAAAATAAATAAATAACTCAGAAGAGGACTGAGATGGAGAGATGGAAAAAAAAGGGTGAGCAGCAGGATGGAGGCTGAAAGCAAAGCAGTTAGACAGACAGAAGGAAAGATGGATGGATGGATGGATGGTAGGAGGGATGAAGTGAGAGATTTAGACAGAGAGTGTTGAGCTCTACAGGTCGATGAGCTGATCCACCAGCAGCAGTGAACAAGCCAAACTGGGCAAACTGGAGTCAGAGCCAGTAGCGCTGTGGGAGGAGCCTAAAGAGAGGGGCGGGGACAATTTGGGTGGGGTAAAGTAAGAAAAGAAGCAGGCAGCAAGAAGAACAAGAGAAGAGGAGAGGAAAAAAAATCAACAAATTAGACAAAAGTAAGCAAAGGTATGGGGGGGCAAAGGGAGGTAAGAAACAAGCGCAAAAAACAGGATTTAAAAACGCAAGAAAAAAAGAATTAGCATGCGTTAGCGTTAGGAAGGAGGGCGGGAAAGAAAAAAAAGAACGAGGTAGGACAGAGGAAAGGAGGGCAGAGAGAGGTAATCATTAAAGGACAGTTCTTAAGTAAATAAAAATAAACTTTAATCAACTGAGAACCATTTTGTAATCAGATCTGAAAGTACAGGGAGCAGGGAAAAATCTAGAACTTTCCAATAATTACAAGGTTCCTGCGCGTTCTTAATTGTAAAGCGGCGGAATTCTTTTCGTTTGGTCTAATATGATCTCGCACACCATTCGCTACACATCAATGTAGAAAACAACCAGAGAGGCATTTGAAACACAGCCGTACTCTCTTTACCTTGAGATGTTTTCGAGACACGCACTGGGATCGGGTCAAACTCGTCGTCTGCGCTTTTGTCTGAACCCGGCGGCTCAAAGCCAGAGATCAAGCAAGTCGAGTCTGGAAAGGGAACAAAGCAGCAACATGGGGGTTGACGAAGAAAAGAAGGACGAAAGACAGAAACGTTGGTGAGGTTTCGGAAAAGTGGAGTCGACGGACAGAGATGCAGACATCCGTGTGTTAACCAACGACCACGGTCCCCTCTGAAAGTATTGGGACAGCAAGGCTAATCCTATTTTCTTCGCTATACGCCGAAGACACTTGGATTCGACAATCAATTGATGAATATGGGACGACAGATCGAAATTTCAGCTTTAAATAACCTACAACATGGTACTTTTTGTTCGAACCCACGCAAGTGATCAAAAACATCAGAACAGGCGAACAGGTGTTTCTTGCTGCCCAGGTGTGCCCTGTTAAACTGACTGCTTATAGAATGAATAGATCTGAATGTATACTCTTGGCTGGAGCCCTAGGTTTCGTCTGTGAAGACTGCATTTGTTGTTAAAACGGATAAATCAACATGAAGCCCGGAGAGCTGTTTAGAGAGGACTGTACTTGATCGTTGAATAGTGAGCAATCGTACCGGTCATGCAGTGGCCGGATCCTCCTGACACAGGTGCAAATTCATCTAGACAGGGGGTAAGGCCAGAGGAGAAAGGACTGCCCAAGAGAGAGTCTTCTCCACTCAGAGTGTCTATCACAGAGAGAGAGAGTTGAGAGAGAGAGAGTTGATCATGGGCACTTGGAGGATTTTGAAACAGCATTCTCTAGTTATTCTGTAACTGTAACTCTAGTTATTCCTATAACTATAACTATAACTCTAGTTATAACTGTAACTCTAGTTATTCCGTCCTGAGCATCCGATTTATTTTTCTCCTAACAAATTTCTTTGACAAATTAAACCAAACGCATAACGTCCAATGTTGAAAAAATATTTGTACTATTGTTCCACTCGTGCTAAATATCCCCAAAAGGTAGCATTCTTTAGTAAAACAAGTCTTACCAGTCCTCATTGCGTCTGTCTGCACAGGATGAACCTGAGGAGCCTCCAGTCCAGGAATCAGGGAGTCCACACACACCTCAGCACTTCCTGTGTATGTGGGCGAGTTTTACTATTTATTATGTACAAGCTTTATTTAGACAGACGAAAGCCATAGTGTTAGAGATAACACACATGCACGTGTGTGAGTGTGCATGTTACCATCTCTCATGTCCTCTACAGAACTGCCAAAGGGGTCGGACATTGACAGAAGGTCAGGCAGCATAAGAGATGCTTCTGGAGACTTCAGACCCTCTATTAGCTTTTCTGTACAGAGATGGGGAAAGGAGACAAGCGTAGAGTGTTACATCTAACATCCTTATATCCCTCATCTAATACTCATCTCACAGCCATCTAACCCTGACCCAACACCCATCTAACCCTCATCCAACACCCATCTAACCCTGACCCAACACCCATCTAACCCTGATCCAACACCCATCTAACCCTGATCCAACACCCATCTAACCCTGATCCAACACCCATCTAACCCTCATCCAACACCCATCTAACCCTCATCCAACACCCATCTAACCCTGACCCAACACCCATCTAACCCTGACCCAACACCCATCTAACCCTCATCCAACATCCATCTAACCCTCATCCAACACCCATCTAACCCTCATGCAACACCCATCTAACCCTCATGCAACACCCATCTAACCCTCATCTAACACATACAGATGAGGCCGAAGGTTCACATACTCCTAGGTTAAAGATATTCAGTCTTTTTTTTATATATTTATTTTGATTTATATTTCATGTCACTTTACAATTTTTATGGCAAATCAATTAGGGCATCTACTTTGTTCACATCAGAGGTCATTAGAGACAGACTGATTTCTGCTTCAATTCACTACATCAACATTCCGGTAGTTACAAATGTTTACATACACCAAGTAGACTGTCTCTTTTAACAGTCTGGAGGATTCCAGAAACGGATCTAATGGCTTTTAGAAGCTTCTGATTGGCCAATTTAATGAGTAGAGATTTCAGCAAACTATTGTGAGAAGCTTGTGGGAGTCTGATTCGAGTTCAAGCAATTAACTTGAATATATTTTGAAACGACCTCTTATGGAAATGAAGTGGATACCTTAATCGGCTTAACACAGGCATGCTAAAACGTCTTTAGTCTAAGTGTATGTAAACTTCGGGCCACTTAACACCTGTCTAACTTTCGTGAAAAGTCTACCACAAAATAAATTCTCATCTAACTCCCATTTAAAAACACATATCCCTCGTGCCGGTTATGTAATAACACCACCCTTTAAGTCGAAGAAACTTAACCAAGGGAATGTAAACAAGGCTCCATTAAAAACAGAAATGGAGCCCAGGGCTGGCTCAGACATATGTGGCTCATTTCACTCTCCTTTAATCACATTTTCTTCTTATTCATGCCACAACTTTCTCATCTCGTGGAGGAAATACTTCATTGTGAGATTTGTGTGTGTGTGTGTGTGTGTGTGTGTGTGTGTGTGTGTGTAAGCTTCTGTTTTCTAGGTTTACCTGGTTTGGGCTCATAGATGAACTCACCTGGTACAGCCAGTAAATCAGCACTCGAATCCAACCCCAGAATATCAACAGGTCTTTCAGCTGAGCAGAGAGAGAGATGGAGAGAACAAAGTCATGACTGTCCACCTTTACGCACTAGCAAACAAAATCAAGTTGACCTCAATCAATTGTTCCTTTAGTCTTTATTCTTTTTTTATTATTATTCTTCTTCTATTTGAGAAATAGCTTGGATTCTCGTCACATTATCAGTCTGCGTGTGCAATTTAATCTGAGGATAAAACTGACAGCGAGGTGACCTCTCACTGTTAAACCCTATGAAAAACAGCACATCCGTTTAGTGTGTGTGTGTGTGTGTGTGTGTGTGTATGTATGCAGGCCTTATGCATCAACCTCTCACACATATGTTTATCAAATGCCTGTCTTCCAGGCCAATGGTATCGCAAACATACCTTCACACACTTCCTATCCTGCTGGTAAACACACACACACACACACACACACACATGCAATGCAGCTGCAATCCTAGTGAAATGGGAGTCTGAATTAAATGATGAAACAAGGCCACCTTCCTTCTAGACAACCTCTAAAATATACAATCGCATATACACTACCGGTCAACAGTTTATACACACTCGTTCTTTATTTCGATTTTTTTCCCACAGTTTAGATTAATAATAAAGTTATTAAAACTCTCGAGTAACACAAATGGACCTATGGGAATTATGCTGTGATATAAATCCAAAATAAATCCAAATGATTTTGTATTTTTAAAAGTAGACGCCTTTTTTGCCTAGAATTTCCAGAAAAGTATTCTCGGCGTTTTCTCGACCGATCCCATGAGCAATTTCCCCGAGATGCTTTTTAAACAATATTAAAGGGGTTCACACCGACGCTACACACTTATCGGCTGCGTTTCGCTCCGAGACGTCCGTTTAAAAAAAGATTTTGATATAAATAAAAAATGTAAGTGTTCTAATGAAAGAAACGAATACGTCGGCACGATTCGATTTTTTTTTTACCTACAACACCGAGATCAAACATTTAATCACACGCCTTCAGATCAAAAAGGTTTTTAACATCACGAGAAACAGGTCGCTCGGGTGTCCACAAACCTTTGACTGGTCGTGTACGTTCTCGGTATTCACATTTCTGTGCTGTGACTTTCTACAAACTGTCTAAACCAACTCTGCTCTGCTGTTTACAAAAATAAAGAGATAAATAAATAAATAAATAGATAGATAAAACTCTGGACGTGTGTAATTAACTACAGGTCACAGTATATTACTGACACTTTCTATTTTCCAAACATAATAATAATAATCTACTGAAAGCCACGAGTAGTTCAGATTCAGTCTTGTATCTGGCAAGCAGACCATCGGCAGGAAAGTGTGTGTCAGCTGACAGTATGCGAAGTTTCATATGGGAAACACATTCACATACAGTAATACACTTTCTCGAGCGTTAGTCATTGCTCCATGTGCTATATACAACCTCTGATGTCAAACATCAAAAAAAAAAAAAAACATCCAAATGAAAAGCATATTTCCCTCTTTATAGCCGTTCCCTGAGCTAGATGAAAGACGTACAGTAAACATGCTCAACCGAGTACTGTACTGTTTTTATTTAGCGCACAGCGTGTGAACAGGATATCAAGATAGATTTCGGTTTAATACGAACCATGTGGAACCAAATGCTTCAAGTTTATTGTGTGTGTGTGTGTGTGTGTGTGTGTGTGTGTACCTGAAGGCTGAGTAATGGGTTCAACAGAGTCCAGTCCAGGGAGAAGTTCCTCTGTGGAAATGCTAGGGGGCTCTGCAGTTTCTGTGAGCACACACACACACACACACACACACACACACAGAGATCATTTTCAGCTTCTTGCACATACATTATAGCTTTTACTAATATTTTATAGGTACCTACTTAGCAAAGTTGTTCTTTACATATACATCCCTCTCTAGAAGGTCATTTCGCATATCATTCCGAATCGTTATGTTCACTGAGGATCACTTCTGTTGATTCATATCACTGGATTTTTTATTTTTCTTTATCGTTGGTGCTTAACGGGAGAGTTTTCTTGTCCAACAGTCGTGAGCTTTTTCTGCTGAGTCGGGTATGAATGAAAAAGAGCAATACTGAAAAACGAGCGTCCGAGATAAATGGTGTGAGAACCGTAATATCATAACGTGTGCGTGATAAATCTTCGAATAGGATCTGGTGAATACGGCTGTGTGGAATTCTTTTTTTAAAGCATTTAATCTGGAGAAACCACTGGTAGCTATTTGAATAAATAATGCTTAGGATTTATTACACTGAAAACTTCAGAGACTCGAAAAGAGACCGGGAGCTGTGTTGTGGTGGTGGTGTTTGTAACGGAATAACTGAATAACGGAAAAGGGCAGGGTGTTATATCTGAGAGAGTCCAGAGTTTGTACAAAATGGCACGTCTTATTACCTTTGGAGAGTTTGGTGAAGTTTTTATTGAGCAGTTCCTCGGCTGTCAGCATGGAAAAGTTGTCATCTCCGAAGGGATTCCAGGACGGCTGGTCCAGGGCACTGAGACTCGAAGCAGCGGTGGTGCTAAGACCGGGAACAGGAGGTGCGTTCAGACTCGGGGCAGAAGAAGCGGCAAGACTCTGGGCAGAAGTGGTGACGAGATTTGGGACAGAAGCGGTGGCGCCGCACTGCTCGCCAGATTCATACACACTCTGCTGGGAAGACTGTGGTGAGTTGGATGGAGTGGCGCTGGCTGACCTGCGGGGTGAAGCCGCAGAAACACATGCGAGATTGATTTCAGTCGGCTACTCAGACATGTACGTGAGAGGTAGTAGAGATGTTGTGAGGAGGCCATGAAACCACTGAATCCAGTCAGTACTTGATATCTGTGTGAGACTGTAACAGGCCGGTCATTACTTGGATTTGTTGAGGTTCGCCTCGGCTGTAGCGGCCTGTAGCTGCTGCGTCGACTGGCTCGCGCACACGCCGACCATCGCGCTGTGTGTGACATCGCTCTGGATGCGTCTATGCCCTGCCTTCTGGGTCCTTGGGGAAGTGGGAGGGGTCTGGGAGAGGCCCATAGTGGTAGGCTAGAGGAGAACAATTAGATTAAAAGTATTTTCAATTATTACTACGCTACAGTGTTTCTAAATATCTAGTGTAATGGTTCAGGAGTAGGGAGAAACCATTTTGGACAAGGCAGGGGCTTGGTAATTTTGTACGTCTTGATGGTGCAATGTTAAAAGCGAGAACAGTTACCGTTTCCCCGGAAGTGGGCGGGGCAGGGGGTGTGGTAGCAGGCGTGGCTTCAAGTGGCTGTGCTGCAAGAGGAGGAAGCTGCTTTTGTTGTTGTTGTAGTGGTGGTTGTTGATTATTTTGTTGTTGTTGTTGTTGTTGTCTGCGCTTGGCACTACGAGCTGGAGCGGTGGGTGGAACCGGACTTGATGGAGTGGGTGTGGCTTTCTGAGGAGCAGGACTTGTTACTGCTGGAGGGACGGGGCTTGTCACTGGTGGAGTTACACTTCCTGATACAGGTGCCGAAACTGAGATTGGATGCATGGGCTGTCACACACAAACACACACACACACACACACAAACAAAATACTCAATAACTCGAGTCAAGATCTGTTCCCCGTATGAACGCAGGATAAAAACCACACACTGACCTGTTTGTGCTGAGGTTGGTTAGAGGAGTGTGTGATCTGGGACTGCAGCGCTGCAGCTGGCTGAGCCAAATTCACACTCACAGCTAAAGAGAGCGAGAGAGAGAGAGAGAGAGAGAGAGAGAGAGAGAGAGAGAGAGAGAGAGAAGAGGTTGGAAACTTCGGTCGTGTAAGGTTTCCGATGGTTTGTCAGACGTGCTGGTGGTGTGTGAGGTTTTCCTGAAGAGTTGTTTTGTTGCCAGTGGAGTGTATGAGAGGTGTAGGTGGTGTGTATGTGTACCTGAGTGTATGGGTGTACCTCTCTTGCGGGGTGTGAGTGCAGCAGGTTGGATCTGCAGGACGCCCCCCATTGGCTGAGCCTGAGTGGCTTTGGGCCTCTGACGTGGCGTGATGGACGTCTCGGTGGTGGGAATGGGATCAGTCAGCCTAACACACACACACACACACGTACTCTCGTTTGCTCAGAATTTTATAAAAGCATCATCTCTGTAACTCAAAGACGAGATTTCTGTTATTTCTCATATAGAAATCCTCTGAAGTGAAACTAAGAGCGGTTTACCTGGCCTTCGTCTGCGTTTGGCTCTTCTTCGCCGCTGCTGCCTCGCTTGCTCTTACTGGCTCAGGAAGCTTAGCGGGTAGTGGGGAATTCTGGGAAATTCAACAATCATCACTGATCTAAATTCTCTGCTCATTTACAGTCCTTCCTAAACATTAGGACAAATACGAATCAGACAAGACTGTGGAAACAGACCAAGCTGATTCTAGCTCATCAGTTATCGATAATAATAATCCGTATTTTTCGAGAATCTAGAGTTTGACGGTGACTACGTTTACGTGCGCGACGATATTCCGATATTAATCGGAATTCGCCAATATTCTAATTAGTACCGAGTCACGTAAACGCCGCAATCGCTGCATGGAAACATCTCAGTGAGAAAATCCACTGAAAGGAGGAGATATACGCACAGGATCAGTCTGCAAGGAATCGTGGGTGCTAACAGATGCTTAGCTATAAGCTAGGAATTTAAGAACGGCGACTCGGTCATACTTACAGTAACATTCCGACGCCTGGACGCACATAAATTCAATTCAATTCAATTCAATTTTATTTGTATAGCGCTTTTTACAATAGTCATTGTCTCAAAGCAGCTTTACAGAAATAAAAAACAGGTATGAACAGTCAGAAACATCTAAAGAGAGACAAACAGGAACAGATAAAGGTCGTATTCGGGCAATACGGCTGCAACCCGAATATAGACCGTAAACGGAATTCATCGTGCGTGTAAACGTAGTCACTGAGACAGATCTAGAGTTTTAGAGACACTGCTTCTTCTTCTTTTACTTTTTTTTTCCTGGGATCAGCGCTTAACACACCATTCAAACTCTTCGCTTTTCTTTCTTTCTTCTCTCCAACATCTGTGAGATGTAAATTATTTATAGCTCATGAAATATAAACAGTACAGAACAGAGATAGAGAGAGAGAGAGAGAGAGAGAGAGAGAGAGAGAGAGAGAGAGAGAGAGAGAGAGAGAGAAAGAGCGAGAAAGAGACAGAGAGAAAGATAGAGAGGGAGAGAGAAAGAAATATATATATTTAGAGAAAAAGAGATATATAGAGAAAGAGATAGAGAGAAACAGAGAGCGAGAGATAGAAAGATATATACATATATAGAGAGAGAGAGAAATATATATATATATATATATATAGAGAGAGAGAGAGAGAGAGAGAGAGAACAAGATATATATGGAGAAAGTGATAGAGAAGGAAAGTGAGAGAGATAGATATAGAGAGAAAGAGAACTATATAGAGAGAAAGATATGTAGAGAGAGAAAAAGATATATATAGAGAAAGAGAGAGCGCGAGAGAGAAAGAAAGCTATATAAATAGACAGAGAGAAAGAGAGACAGAGAAAGATATATAAATAGACAGAGAATTGAGTTTCAAAAGCCAGAAAGAGAAAGAGAGAGAGAGAGAGAGAAAGAGAGAGACAGAGAAAGAGAGAAAGATATATAAATAGACAGAGAATTGAATTTCAAAAGCCAGAAAGAGAAAGAGAGACAGAAAGAGAGAGACAGAGAAAGAGAGAGACAGAGAAAGAGAGAGACAGAGAGAGACAGAGAAAGAGAGAGACAGAGACAGAGAAAGAGAGAGACAGAGAAAGAGAGAGACAGAGACAGAGAAAGAGAGAGACAGAGAAAGAGAAAGAGAGAGAGAGACAGAGACAGAGAAAGAGAAAGAGAAAGAGAGAGAGAGAGAGAAAGAGAGAGAGAGACAGACTGACCTGTGAGTTCTGGACAGGACATTCGCGTCGAGCGAGTCGGAAAGCAAAGTGAGACACCTGATAAATATCGGGCCGTTTATCCGGATCCGGCTCCAGCATGTAGCCTGATCCAGAACCACACACACCCGCAGACGGAGGACGAGAGGAGGATAGAAAGAAGCGTCAGGAGGTGTAGAAAGAACCGGCGGAACCCACAACCATAGCTGAGAAACTGTGTTAGTGCTTTTATCACCTTGTTATTATTGAAGGACAGGGTCGTAAGAGAGATACAACAGATAACTGAGTAGAATTATTCCCGCTTTAATCCTAACGTATTCCCGACATCCCTGTGTCACCCTGCGGTGAGAACCCAGACACTCACGGATCAGACAGTGCATGTCGTAGGAGTAACGAGAGTTGTCTGGGATGGTGAAGCTCCCGTCACATATGGCCACCTGACTCTCTCCGAAGGGCAGCGAGAAAAAGCACAGCTTGTACAGCAAGCAGCCCAGAGCCTGCATCACACACACACACACACACACACACACTCTCTCTTTCAGCAGAACTAATAAAACTGCTCATGAAAATCAGGACTAAAACAATACTCTAGATTAGATTAGATTAGATTAATGTTAGTGGGCACACATGAAATCTGATGATGTGTGTGTGATGTACTGACCCAGATGTCTGCTTTGGTGGTGATAAGTTTACCGTTATACAGGTTCACCATCTCAGGAGCACGGTACGAGAGAGTGGTGTACCTACACACACACACACACACACACACACACACACACGTCAACATGCTCAGTGTGTTAAACTTTTCTGTGATAAGCGCACCAGGTATACGGTGGAGAGAGGGAAAGACGGAAGAAGTGACTGAGGAAAGAAAAAACAGAGGAGAAAAGAGAAGTGCGGGAAGTGATGGTATGAAGGCGAGGATGGAGACGAAAAAGGGGAACGATGGAGAAAGAGAACAATTGGAAAGACAAACAAGAAAGGGTGGGGGGGGTGAGAAGGAGAAATAGAGGAAGAAAAGAGACAAAACATAAAAAAATTGAAAGGAGGAGGAAGACAAAAACAAGAATGAGACGACTGAGAAGAAAGCGGAAAAACAAAGAAAGGAAGAAGAAGAAGAAGAAATAGGGCTGGGCGATATGAAGAAAAATATCACGATATATTCATCACCGATATTTATCACGATATCACATTTATACATGGCACATTTCTTTGGAAGTTTACCGAAAGGCTCAAATATTTTATAGAGCTCATCAATCGAGCGCAGTTGGAAAGGAATATTAAAAGATAAGGTCGTCGTTCTAAAGCTTAATAAGCATCATCTAGTGTTTGAATACGTTTTCAGATACGTTTACAGTCGGAGATCTAAGAGGGGGGAGGGGGGAATGATACTGTATGGAGAAAATGTAGAAAAGCCTGAGTGGGCCGTTTTTACCTCCTCTTTCCTGCTCATCCACAACATCTCGGAATCACTTCCATACAATTTGGACAAATAAGCGCTCGTTTGATTTTTAAGGCCCGGAACATGGCGCTGTTTGAAAGGAGAAAAAGTTATGGTACGGAGGCGCTCTGGAACCGCGTTAAGGCATGCAGACGATCGTCGATATCGTGGATTGTATTTATTTATTTATTTATTTATTTTTATATCACGATAAATATCGAGATCGTTTTATCGCCAAGCCCTAAGATTTTTTTTTTTTTTTTAAAGAAGAAGAAGAAGATGAAGATGACAAGAGGGACAGAGGGAGCAAGAGAGGCAAAAGAAAAATGGAGGGAAAATATATAAAAAAGATAAACTGAGATAAGGAGGAAGAAAAGAGGAGAGACGGCTATACTTTTTGATCTCTTCTTCCACGACAGTCACGCCATCGCTCTGTGGGTTTTGGAATTTCTTGGTAGCGCTGCCGAAATCACACAGTACGTAATGACCCTGATCGTGTAACAGGATATTCTCCACCTGAAACACACACACACACACACCTGAAACACTACATGTCTGTGTGGGGCTTCAGGTCCTGGTGGATTATAGGTGTTTTGCATTGACATGGTTATATTTGTGTGTGTCTGGGTGTACCTGGTGGTTTACAGGAGTTTTACCACGAGTGTGTGAGAGTGTGTGTGTACCTTCAGGTCCCGGTGGATGATGGGAGTTTTATATTGGTGCAGTTGAGCTACAGCTTCACACGTGTCACAGAAAATCTGCAGCACTTCAGTCTCTGTGAATCCCGTCTGCAGACGCTGGTTCATCAGATTCACCACCTGACCACCTACACACACACACACACACACACGTTAGCACAGCAGCACAGTGGGAGTTCGAGATTTAGAAAAAGTCATCCAAGAAGCGTCTGGTTATAAATAAATTTCAGAATGAGAGGCTTCGAGAGTCAGACGAGTTAAACCTGTGCACATGTCCTCAGGAATTCGCTTTGTTCTACTGATGGAAAGGCCGTCAGAGACAGACGTTTAGAAACCCAGACGAAATAAAATCGGATAATCGTTTTCACCTTGCGCCTGTTTTCTGTAATGTCTGGTGATTTTAACGCTAAAAAGGGAAGCTTCTGGAAAGTCTTTAAAAAATTTTTTTTTTAAAAAGACGATCGAAGACTACAAGATCAGACAAACTGGAGGATGAAAAAGGCATCAGAAACGTCTGCGAGAATACTACGGACACGGAATTTAACCCAGTGTGATCGAAAACACACACTCCCTCTCCACTTTAAGAGGAACACTTGTAGACCTTCTCATTGGTGCGGTTATCCAAATCAGCCAATCATGTGTCAGAAGCACAATGCAGGAAATCAGGCAGCTACAGATCACGAGTTTTAGTTAACGTTCACATCCAGCATCAGAATCAGCGAATCCAGGATTTCACGATTTGGCATCCGATATTAACCTGATTAAGACGATACTCTGATTAAGAAACTAGCATGTAAACAGCCATTTTTAACGACCTCAATCCGATTAAAGTCGTACTCGAAGTAAACACAAATCGCATAAAGACGTGTGGAGTATTCCTGTTTTAGTCACATTATCGACGTGTATTACAGACATGTACACACCTTAATCACACTATTAACATCGTGTGAGAGTTTTCACCGCATGGTGAGACAGGACACGTACACACACAGCAGTGCTCAACCATTTGACGGCAAACAAGACCGCGAGTCCCAAACCGCGTCCTTACCTACTGTATAGTAGGAGAAATACATGTATCTCGGCTACTATATAGACGGTAAGTACGCGGTTTGGGACGCAGCCCACGGCTTCAAGCGGTCGTCTATTTGCACGTACAGCATGACCAATAATTAACCACACTTGAAGTGTTCGTAAAATCTTTAAATAAAAACACGTATATGTTGATACGTGAAATTCTGGAGGGACGTCGGACGGCGTGGCGCGGTGACGTAATGACGTGTGCTGTTAAAGATTGGCTAAATTACGATACTCCTGTATACTCTTATTTCAGTTTCTCATAAACATGCATGCATGAGAATTAAAACCAGGTAATGGGGAAACGTCGGATGAACAGGACCGGGTCTGAGGTGTGACTGCCCCCGTGTGGCTCCCTTGTACAACTGCAGCAAAATGAAACCAGAAATATTTTTAAAGGTAAAATAGTTTAGCGGTTTCATGCTTTCACAGACGTCCCAGATAGAGGTCGGGTGACTGATCGGATTTGATGATTAATCAGGGGGCAGGGGTGGCTTGGCGGTTAAGGCTCTGGGTTACTGATCGGTAGGTTGGGGGTTCAAACCCCAGCACTGCCAGGTTGCCATTGTTGGGCCCTCGAGCAAGGCCCTTAACCTCTTCTATTCCATGGAGCGCTGTATCATGGCTGACCCTGCGCTCTGATGCTGGGGTATGCGAAGAAAAGAATTTCACTGTACATACGTATATATGATCAGTAAAGTCTCATTATCATTATTATCATTAATCAGCACCGATAATCGATTGCAGGAACTAACTTTTCCCCAGTTGTGTACGTTACAGGAATGGCCGTCATTATACAGTACCAGAGCGGCCTCTAGAGGCGAAATATAAACTGACTAATTTTGTTTTTTCAATTATTTTGGAAGTCTTTATATTTGTTATTTGAAGTGTTACTTTTTGGTTCAGTTTGGATGTATATCTTTTATTTACTTTAATATTTATTAATAGTTTTCACACACACACATACATACAATAAAGGGTATTTTTCCTGCATTGGGCTATCGGCCTATGATCAGGGCCGATTATATGCTGTCAATCAAAAGAGGGCGGGAAAACACCTCAGTCTTGTAAAGATGTCTCTTGTGCGGAATGATGACAAAACTGCAGTTTGGAAGCTCTGCATTGCTAAAAATTTTACACCGGACGCTGCAGCAGTGAAGCGGCATAGAGTCTAATACCCCCCCAAGCCACCCCCCAACCGTATAAGTTAAAAAAATCTTACATATATTTCATTTATATTTATATATATATATAAATGAAATTATAAAATGAAATAATAATAATAATAATATAATAAAACCTGTATGTGATACAGAAAATGTTTTAAAATACTGTATATACTCTCTCTTTCGCTCTCTCCCTTTCTCTCTCCTCAGGTGATTTTTGATTTCTCGGCACACTCTGCAATGGTTTGTTCACCGTTTTCCTTTGCCGTAATTCTGACAAATGAATTTAAAAGGTTTTTACGAGCGTTTTTAGAGCCATTTACCAAACTGACGGATTTCACTCTGACAAACGGACTAACAGGCGTGAAAGCGTCCTAAGTGACTCCTTGTAGAGAACACTGCGAAATCACAGACTGAAATGGGCTGGACTGAATCATCCTCTACCTCAACATGCTTACCTTTACACACGTCCATGAGGATGAGAACCTCCCACACGTCACCGCCTCCTACAGCCGTCACGCACGAGTCCACGTAGCCCACGATGTTCTTATGGCCCGAGAGATCCCTCTGCGCGCGCACACACACACACACAGTAGAGATATAACAATGCAGATATATAATCACGTCAGTACAAACATTGACGACTCTTTATAAACATCGGGGCGCTTGCTGAGGGTCGCACCATTTAGAAAACACTCACCATGATTTGAATTTCTCGGCGACACACCTGCAGGTCGTGTTCGTTATTCACGTACATTCTCTTCAGCGCACATCGGACGCCCTGGTTGGTCCGAACCAAAAACACGATGGCAAAACCACCTGCAAAGCACAAGCAAAAAACAAACGAAAAAAATTTGGACTCGTACTCCTCCTTCTGTTTCACTATGACACCTAGTGTTTTCGGCCAAGGAGCTGGAGTAGCCATGTCTTTATATAGGTGAGACAGTGGGATTATGGATCTTCTTCAGTGGGATTACGGACAACATATACATACATACATACATATTAAATATATATACATATTATATATATCTCCTTTGTGAATTGACATGCGGTTAATAATTCCATTATATCCTGTATGAAAAGAGGTCTTACGCACTCCAGGAAGTGAAACCGAAATAAAACAAGCACTGTCTGAGTTTAAACCACAGAAGAATAAAATATACAGGTTTAAACGACTTAAAGTGAGTTCTTTTAGAACATCATTGAGCTGTTAGCACGGGTAATGCTTACAGACATGTTCTGGTCAAGTGACCTAATAATGTTCAAGAACAAGTTACACGACCACAAGCATTTATAATAAAAACCCATCTATCCATCTTCTTCTGCTTATCCAGGTCTGGGGCATGGGGGCATCTGTCTAAGCAGAGATGATCAGACCTCCATCTCCCTAACCACCTCCTCCAGCTTGTCCACGAGGATACCCAGGTCCTCCAAGTCCAGACGAGATATACAATCTCTCCATCTAGTCCTTGGTCCGCAGCAGGGTCTTCTCCTCGTCGGACATGGCTGAAACACCTCCCCAGGAAGGCGTCCAGGAGGAATCCTATCCAGATGCCTGAACCACCTTGCCTGGCTCCTTTC
This sequence comes from Ameiurus melas, assembly GCA_012411365.1. Taxonomy (NCBI): domain Eukaryota; kingdom Metazoa; phylum Chordata; class Actinopteri; order Siluriformes; family Ictaluridae; genus Ameiurus; species Ameiurus melas. The sequence goes on along the minus strand of CM022763.1, from coordinate 26,621,303 downwards.
GATACAGAAGAACAAACAGCGACTCGATTCCGAGCTCCCCTCAAACGTCCGAGCTCCTCACCCTCATCTCTACGGCTGAGCCCAGCCACCCTGCGAAGGAGGGTGTATCCCGCCGCTTGTATCATTCTTTCAGACACTACCTAAAGGTAGGTAGACTATAGGTCACGAGACTCCGCCTTTTCAGCACAGCTCTCTTCGCCACGACGGACCGGTACTATGTCCGCATCGCTGCTACCGCTGCACCGATCCGTCTCTCGGTCTCCTACCCCACTCTACCCTCGCTCATGAACAATACCCCGAGACACTTAAACTCCTCTGCTATACATAAAAACCAAAACATGAAATGCAACGTATGTCATATGAACGGAATATCATGATGGTCCACGCTGACATTGTGAGGACACGGTGTACACGATCTACACCGAGCTTGCTTCTCCCGTGCAGATTCCGGTACACAGTCTGGTGACCTTGAGTGACCTTTCATCAGACAGGACCCAAACTCCAGCTCTCTACTGTTATAACGCAAAGCGCTTTCACTACGCCGCGTACCGTATATTAAGATAATCGTCACAATTAAAGAGTCTCCGTGTGAAAACTGCTCGGGTGAAAACAAGAGAAAACAAGTGCTGCTTCTGTTAAATGACTGAAGGCTCAGAGTGAACAGGACGTTCAGGTAGATTTCTCACACAGCTTTAAATAAAATTGTATGTAGTAATGTAGTAATCAATAATAATAATAATAATAATAATAATAATAAGTCGGGGCGCACGGTGGCTTAGTAGTTAGCACGTTCGCCTCACACCTCCAGGGTCCGGGGATCGTTTCCCACCGAGGTTTCCTCCGGGTACTCCAGTTTCCTCCCCCAGTTCAAACACATGCATGGTAGGCTGATTGGCGTGTCTAAAGTGTCCGTAGTGTATGAATGGGTGTGTGAGTGTGTATGTGATTGTGCCCTGCGATGGACTGGTACCCTGTCAAGGGTGTACCCCGCCTTGTCCCCGATGCTCCCTGGGATAGTCTCCAGGTTCTCCAACGACCCTGAAGGAGGTCGTTATTATTTAGTTATCATAGTTGTATGATTAACAGACTCGATAGCAAATAAATACATAAATCAATCAATCATTTTAACTTTAATATAAGTGCAATTTTGATTCAACCAGGACACGGTGGTAATACGAGACCCAGACTTTCAAATCCAATTCTACAGTAGCAGAACATATACATAGCTTGCGTGTTCTCCCACATGCTATTCCTCCGGGTGCTAAGGGTTCCTCCCCAAGTCGGAAGAGATGCATTGTAGAATGATTGGCGTGTCCAAATTGCCAGCAGTGTATGTTAATGTGTGCGAGATTGTGCCCTGCGATGGATTCGAACCCCGTCAAGGGTATTGTACCCAGAGTTCCCTGGGATGTGACCTACGACCCTGTATAGGAGAAGCGTCGTTGGATGGATTGATTTATGGGTCGTCTTCGTTTTTACAAACTTGCACTTGAGTGTATGCCGAAGATTACGGTTTATATAATGACCAGGTTCAGTATGTGTGCTACAGCAGACCCGCATTATTATTATTATAATAACCCTCATTATTCGGCTGTGGATCAGGTGGTAGAGCGGGTTGTCCACTAATCGTAGGGTTGGCGGTTCGATTCCAGGCACACGTGACTCCACATACGGAAGTGTCCTTGGGCAAGACACTGAACCCCAAGTTGCTCCCGACAGCAAGTTAGCACCTTGCTCTGCTACCACTGGTGTGTGAGTGTGTGGAGAACCACTTATTCATCTAGCTCCACTATACTGAATGTTATATCTAAAACAGCAGCAGCTCTGACCGCAGTGCCAGCTCCCAACGACAGGTCTACATCAACGCACTCATCCTAATACGCCACCCTACCTCTAGTCTAACTCGCCGTTACGCAGACTTTTGAACATAATCCCCTCGTCGCCACGATGAAACCTTCTGCGAGGAGACGGCTATACGAGTATCCGGTGATATTTATAAGGCGTCTCGGGTGTCAGTGATTCGAAAGGGTCGTAAGATCTTTCCCGTCATGACAAGGTCTTCAGGATAGAGGAGTTTGTACTTGTCAAAACATAACGTGTCGCTGTTAAATAAATAAAACATTGCAAACACAAACCGCAATAAGAAAACACTTCAGGGTGTGCAGATATTTGGAAAATACTCCGCTTTGGGGGGGTTCTTCGATAACAGAATCACATCCTCAGGCTTTCTTAACCTCTAGTTTGTGTGTGTGAGACGTTGCTGACATAAACCTGCTGTGTCTGCTCGTGAATCGGATGTGCTCGAGCAGGACGGTCGGTAAAAACCGTGCGCTCGGGTTGATGATCATCCTGACCTTCAGCGAGGGTTTCCTCCACGGTGACCTGATGATGTCCGATGCTGAAGGTCCTTCCGATGAAGTTCCCGCCGACTCCACCGGATCCGCCTCCACCTCCAGAACCGGGACCAGCACTGACCAGCTCCCTCCGAGAGTCGAAGAACTTCTTCATGCTCAGCTCCTTGACCGAGATACCACCGTGCCGCGGATTGGGTTATCACGAACGACCCGAACTGAACCAACACGCTTCCTGTAGCCTTAATCGAGGAAGTCTGATATAGACCTGAAGACCTTTTAGTGTGAATCAGACACTGCCTCAGACGCCCTGGGAGACATTGTGTCTACAGCCTTATATAATCCTATAGAATTCACGGGGTCCTATATTACAGCGTTTAAGGTAATAACGGTTCTCCAACATCTGTTTCCAATTATTCCAGATGTTGGCTATTATCTAGTTGTAGAAACGAAATAAAGAGTTAAACCGTCCACTGTCGCTCAGATAAACCTCCGAGGAGACCAAAAACACATCTTTCCCGAACCTTAAACCGTTTCCTGCGAGACGGAGACACCGAGCTGGAGGTGTTTTCAGCTCGACTGTGATTTCGGTCAAATCAGCGAGCTAATGCTAATGCTAACGCTATGACAGGATGCAGCACAGCTGATGTACACCATATCACGGTGCCATGCGATAACCACGCACCGCTAACATTATGATGGGTTGATTTGTATTATGATTAACGCCCGCTAAATGAAACGAGCGGAAATACACAACCTTGGCTAAATCCAAGCGGCTAAGCTAAGCTAAGCTAAGCTAAGCTAACCCGCTTAGAGAACGGTCTGCATCCTAGCTTTAACAGCTACCCCGAGAAAATCATAGCAGAAATTATGATATGTGCGGCGCTGACCATTTCCGCGAGTTTGTTTTTTGTTTTTTAAATAAAAACCTTCATTTTAGGATGATCAGATTGCATTATTGTTGTGGGGGGGAAGGAGGAATAAAAAAAATCAATGTCGCAAATCTAGCGACAAATATGAGCTGTCAGTACGCAATCCGCGTACGCATGCGCAGTGAGAAACGGGGCGCAGGGACGCCGAGGGGTTGACGTGTGAAACTCGTGCGCATGCGCAATGCCATTGGCGCGCCCTCAACCTCAGCCAATATTGTGTGTGTAGGAAAACGTTACATTTTGAGCAGGTATCGGTAATAAGAATTGCACATATAACTTCACAGATTGTTCCGATGAGAAACATTTAAATGTGTTATATCATATTTAGCAATCATAATGAAGGGTATGTCTCAACCAGCTGCCTAGTTCTGTAGGTATCAGGTGGATCAGTATATGGTGTACACGAGTTTGGACCCAGGGCACACAGTGGTTCGAGGTTAGCACGGTCGTCTCACACTGTGATGCGGGGGTTTCCTCCGGGTACTCCGGTTTTCTCCCCCAATACAAAGACATGCATGGTAGGCTTGTTGGCATGTCCAAAGTGTCCTTAGTGTATGAATGGGTGTGTGAATGCGTATGTGATTGTGCCCTGAGATGGATTGGCACCCCGGGTCCAGGCTGTACCCCGCCTTGTGCCTGATACTCCCTGGGATAGGCTCCAGGTTCTCTGTGGCCCAATAGGATAAGCGGCATAGAAAATGAATGCATGGATGGATGGATGGATGGATGGATGTCCACTACTTTCTTTTCTCACTTATCCTACACAAGGTCTGTAGGAACACCCTGGATGGGGCGCTTATTTGCCTTGTCAGAGCACGTCGAGCTTATAAAAAGCTACTTTTACAGTGAACTTCACACATTCATGCAATATTTTGTACCAAAATTGTGTTATTACAACTTGCGAATTACCACTCACGAGGCCTGACGAACACAGCAAAATGCCACCGCACCTCTATCAGCAGGCAGTCGAACGGCATTGTGGGTAATTTATGTTGATTAAAAAAAAATCTTGTACAGCACAGTACACGTGTATATGTATGACGAAAAAAACCCAAAAGCTGTATCTAACATGTCGCGTACATGCATATTCACCAAGGTGGTGTTTATTGATTAGCAAAGCAGGATTTATTGGAATGGATTTATTAACTATCTTTGACCATAGTTTGATGTAACCTTGGCTTTTTCTATCCTGGATCAAAGTATCATAGATTGTATACAGTTCTTTGCCCAATCTGGTGTTTAGAAACAGAGGTATGAAACAACGAAGTCTCTGAGAATTCCGCTTCCCTTCTATATAACTAAATCTCCTTCCGTTTTTTTGTTTTTGTTTCCCTACCTCTTTTTTTGTTTCTCCTTCCTATATCTATAAATCTTATGCCTCTTCAGGACGGATAGGACTGACTATCTAGAATAAATCATAAGCCGGTGAGAACTTCTGCTCGAGCACTCAGAGTTCTCAAACTTTACAGTTCCACAATCATTCCCATATCAGTTATCAGTTAAAGGTGTCATTTGTAAAGGCGGCGGATGTGGTTCAGGTGGTAGAGCAGCTTGTCCAATAATCGTAGGGTTGGCGTTAACATCATTCACAGAGTCTTGTATAGTTGGCACTCCATAAGTGGATTAAAAAATGTTCTTGATCAAATCAAAACATAATTAATATATAAATAATCATATCCCTTTTTTTCCCCTGTAAGGAGACATTTTTATACGATTTGGAAGGAGACTCAAGTATCAACGCTTTGTAAGAGTCAGTAAGATTTCTGCCATGAAAAAGTCTTCTCTACTCAGCACTTTGTGGTTTCTGGTTTGTCAGTAATGCGGAACAACAAGCTGCGTTTTTATCTTATTATCGTCATGACAGAAAGAAAAAAATTAGTCTGCTGAGGGGACAGACTGGTCATAGCTGCTGTAACAGATGTGATAATCTGGGGGTCGGGGATTGAGCACGGCCCTTAACCTTCTCTGCTCCAGGAGTGCCGTATCATGGCTGAATCTGCGCTCTGACCCCAGCTTTCTGACAGGCTGGGGTATGCGAAGAAAACAATTTCACTGTGCTCTACTGCAGCGGTCCCCAACCTTTTTTGCGCCACGGACCGGTTTAATATCAGGCAATATTTTCACGGACTGGCCTTTAAGGTGTGGCGGATAAATACAACAAAATAAAATGATAGGACCGGCATAAAAACTGGGGTATTTTTTAAATATAATAATAAACATGAATCCAATGTGAAATCGCAACTTTATTAGCAGCGTCCTCGTAACATCCTCTCTCCCCCTAACGCTCTCTGGTCTCTATGGTAAGGTTTCAACGTATCACGTGACCGAGACAAGCGTCTTGACATGCGTCAAGAGTGAGTCGTAGAAGGATGTAACGGAGAGAATCCGCTCATTTTTCAGATCCAGATAATAAATAAAACGGAAATAATGTAAGTTATTTATTCTTTCTGTGCGGCCCGGTACCAAATAACCCACGGACCGGTACCGGTCCGCGGACCGGGAGTTGGGGACCGCTGCTCTACTGTATATGTGACCAATAAAGACTCATCATTAACATATGTGAAAACAGGAACTAACTTATCTTGTGAACGTTCACATTACACATTGTTCAGAAATAAATACAATGCAATCGTTTGAAATGCTGTGGCATAAGAGGAATAAAACACTTAACGACATGCTATTAGAGAAAAAGAATCAACATCAGGTTGGTTTAGTAACTCTGCTATGAACTCTGATTGGTTCCATCACACCACCCCAGCGTTGATTATTTTCCTATAACAGCATGTCAGAAAGTGTTTTATTCCTTACTTGTTGCAATGTTATTCGAACTGTACTGTACTGCATTGTGCTCTACTGTGCTCATTTTATTTCGGACACTATTTTAGTTCTGGAAAAAAAAAAGGTTTTTGCATGGCCATGTTACAGAATGTGATATTTGTCGACACACTGATGAAGAGAGAGAAAAAACCGTTGAAAGCAACCCGTATGGGTTCACATTCTGTAACATGGCCATGCAAAAACCTTTTTTTTTCCAATAATAATTCAGATATGAATCACCGATTAACTCAGAAACTGTGACAATAGTGGTATCACTATTGTCACAGTTTCTGAGTTAATCGGTGATTCATATCTGAATTTATAAAAAAAAGCAGCAGTGCAGTGGAAAATTCTGGACAGACCTATTAAGTCATGATGCATTTGTTATATGAAAGTGACCACTTAATCTCGCAGGAAAAAATAAGTAGTACTTTTCCTTGTTGCTGGGGTGGTACCTTCAGGGGTACACATTTTGTACCTGTAGATTTCACATGGATATAGTGTACCTTTAAAAAAGATTTAAGGTAAATACACTATATGGCCAAAAGATTGCGCCATCATACCCATGTGTGGTTCGTCCCCCAAACTGTTGAAACAAAGTTGGAAGCACAGAAGTATATATGATGTCTTTGTATGCTGTAGCATTACAATTACCCCTCACTGGAACCTGTTCCAGCATGACAAAGTCCTTATCCACAAAGCGAGCTCCATAAAAGACATGATTTTCCCTGACCTCAACCCAACTGAACACCTTTGGGATGAATTGGAGCAGTGACTGCATCTCAGGCCTCCACGCCCAACAGCAGTGCCTGACCTCACTGATGCTGTTGTGGCTGAATGAGCACAAATCCCCACAGCACCGCTCCGAAATCTACTGCAAAGCCTTCGCAGACGAGTGGAGGTTATCATAACAGCATTATAACTGAATCTGGAAAACAACGTTCAACAAGCACATATAGGGGTCATATAGTGTAAATGGACCATTATTTGTTAAACGGTACACAACATGCACTTTTTAGGTAAAAGATACATACCAAAGGTACGAAAGGTGTATGCTTGAGGGTATCACCTTAGCAACAAGGAGTGGTACAGTTAGAATACAGAAATTCACTAGAAATTCGAATGGTTTCCACTGCAAATACCATTACAAACCATCAGCTAACCATTAAAATCACTAACATAACTGGTCCTTAAAATGTAATCCATTAGACATAACATGCCACCAATAGAAGGCAACAAATTACCAGTACTCGGACTATTAAAGTTTCCATTAAAACCAATACAATTTCCATTATATCCATTAAAACCATTACAAAATTCTATTATTTATTCTATTATATCTATTATTTATTCCCAAAAGGGTATAGAAGAACTTCTAGTATAAAGCCACTCGTATGCAGTCGGATTTCACTCATATCAGGTCAACAACTTCCATTAACCGGAAGTCAGTCTGTTATATTAGCACAAACTCAACCCCAGGTTTAGTATGACAAAATCTACAGCCACTAATATCACAGGGTTTGATGCGGAAATGAAATCCGACCCCAGACCACACCCACCGACACACACACACACACACACACACACACACGTATATACAAACTGAGTCAACTCCTCAAGTCCACATCACACACACACACACACACACCCAGGCTTTCAGGAGGAGGATCATCTCCATTTCATTGTTTCTCCTGGTGGAGTGCTGAACTATTTCTGCAGGTAGGTGTACACTCCTGAGCTCTTTCACTGCACTAGACCTGGTCTTAGCAATAATCGATCAACTTTAACACACTGTTTTAATCCCAATGTGAACTGTAACACTGTTTAATCCAATATCAAGCTGTAGTCATGTGCACTGGAACACACTGTTATTGTGCATCAGTGTAAACAACCTATAACGGATATTATCATGACCAAGTTCAACAGTGTTTGTGGCGAAACAGGAAGTGTTACTCAAGCTTAAAAACTTTTCCGCTGTCTTGTGATCCGTTTTTTTTTCTCTCTCCACCACTTCTTTCTTTCGTTCTTTTATAATTTCAGCCTGTAGGCGGCGTAAACACGCTCATTTGTATTTTCGAACGATTTTAGACAGAATAGATGAACGCACAGGGAGAGCCTGGAGCAGAACAGAGCACACACACAGTCTCGGGTTTTTAGGTCCCATGAAAGTACCGGTGTTCATCACCATAGTAACACTCCATGGATGACCTGCTCCGGGGCAGGTGATGTTCTGAGTAAGAGAACTCAAACCCAGCTTGGACCAATCAGCTGCGAGCAAAGTGGCATATAGTGACGCAACTCATTCAATTAATTCAAACTGACGCAACTAATTCAATTCCCCACTTCGCAGAGAATTATTTAATTAAAACAGTTTACATTTATATTACATGAAGGATGTGATTATAATTTTTTTATATAACCAATTTTAGAGCCTATGAAAGTAAACTGACACATTTACACAGTCAGTATTGTTCCCGAGCTTTGCTAGCCGCAACTTTGTTGTTGTTGTTGTTGTTGTTGTTGTTTTGCTGTTAATGTAGGTTTAAATTCCTCACATTTCTGCAAAATAATTTCTTGCTTTTCGACCGGAAGTATGCACACCTCCTTGCCCTCCATGCTGAACGCTATTGGTTGTTCGGTGCCGACGTCACTTGTTTTTATGTGCACGCGCTCCTGGACGGATCTTAGTTTAAGGATCAAAGCCTGAGTTGACGGTGTGTGTTGATAACCAGCGTGATGCTATTGGATTGGATTGGATTGGATTGGATTGGTCAACGTAAACCTGAGTTACGGGATCAGTCCGAGTTTATAGGCTACACGGTAAACTAATGCAAAGGGTCGTGTGGTTGACATGCGTGACGTGACGTGACGCGCGCCCCCGTTGCGTTTCGTTGCGCTCGCGCTCGTGCGACCGTGACTGATAATAAAATCAACAACAATAGTACAGTGAAGTGTGGCCGGAGCTCATTTGCAAACCTGAACCTGGTCTAATGAGCAGGAGAGATGTCTAGTGCACACACACACACACTTTAACATGCAACCTGCTGAACACACACACAAATAATCAAATATGTACAGTACTGAACTAACACACCCACTGGAAAATAGAAAGCCCTCCGTGTGTGTGTGTTTGTGCATGTATAATTAATTAATATATATATATATATATATATATATATATATATATATATATATATATATATATATAAAATATATGCTTTCTATTAATCTCACACACATTTCCTTTGACACTGGAGACTCCTTCCATAAATATTAATTAAACGTCTCCTCACCGAAAACCTCACCATACAGTATATACGATTACACACATTTTCCCTCCATGTTGATGTGGGGTGTGTGTCCCTGTGAATGAGCTGTTACTATAGAAACGATAATGTATTCAAGGAGCACATTAATAAAAACCTGTGATGTGTATTAGAGCCAGAGCTACTCTCAGAGCTGCTGTGAATCAAATGACTCAACACCTTCTGACCGTAACAACGTATATACATTTTGTGTGTTGAATTGAGTCACCTGGCCAGTAACTCACACCAGTAGTCATTACCTGAACATACGCCATTAATACTCCATTAACCTTCGCAGTGAGACCGTTGCTCAGACAGATGGCGAGCAATGTGCGGTGTAATACACTCTCAGAACAGTGATCCGTTCACTTTAGTCCTGTTTCAGGTTAAACCCTGTTTGTATAACACTGCTGTGATGAATGATTCATGTGGGTTGAATGGTGTGTGTGGATGTGTGCGCGTGTGTGTGTGTGTGTGTGTGTGTGTGTGTGTACTAAACGCTGTTTAGGGAAAACCCTTTTGTTTTTGTGTGTAAGGTGAGGCAAGAGGTAAATACAGGTGTGTGTTTGTGTGTGTGCTCCTTAATGAGAGGTAAGCCGAGCCAGGCAGGTTCGGAAGTGTTATAAGGGATTCCTGATATCACGTCACGTTTAAAAAGGGCGGACTGAAAGAGAAAGAGTACACTCGGGTCTTATCTTTAATCGTTATCTTTTCTCCTGCAGTTTGTGCATCTCTCGTGTTCCTGCTTGAACCTAGAACACCATGGCAGCGGTAAGTTTCAGTTATTCCTATAACGTTCATAATACATGCTTTTTTTTTCACGTCTAGTCAGCTGATTTAGGACTGATAACACCGGATACTGTGTTTTTAAAAGAACTTAACTCTGCTAACGTGTTATTCCTCACCCCGAGCAACAGTTCTATCAGACTTTACACACTATCTGTCTATACACACTTTCACAATAATCTTGTCTGGTTTCGAATTATGCCGTTGTATTCTTATTGAAATTTCTCGGTTGTTCTTGGAAGCTCGTCCTGATGTTGATGAGTGCCAAGCATTCCTAGGTGCTTAAGTTGGTGTGGTTGGTTAAGATAAATCTCATCAGCCAGTCACTAATTTGATCACCGACACTTTTACCCGGCGTTAGATAACGTTAAGGGCGGCTGTGGCGCAGGTGGTAGAGCTGGTTGTCCACTAATCGTAGGGTTGCCCACATGACTCCACATGCCGAAGAGTCCTTGGGCAAGACACTGAACCCCAAGTTGCTCCCGATGGCATGTTGTATGGTAACTCCGCTACCACTGGTGTGTGAGTGTGAATGTGAATGGGTGAATGAGACACAGTGCTAAGTTCACTGCTAAGATTCAAAAATAAGTGCAGACCATTTCGGATAGACGCTTAACATAAGATACCGATTACTATACGAGTAACATCGATGTTTGCTGATGAACAACATTGCAGCACTGTGTTTAGAGAGCAGTTTAGACTAACATACATTGGCGAAACTACAATATTACACATATTTTTCGAACTCAGAAAAAGCACATGATTTTTGGACTAATCAATACACTGGCTGTGTTATCAGTCCTTTTTGTTATTTTCACATTAGTCAGGTAAATAGATCCGTAAATACATTTCGTAATCCATATGCAGTGTTAACTAACTAAAGCGTGAGCATTACATCCTACAAATAAGTATGTGCACATAACGAGTACGGAATATATTTTCACAGTGAACACGTGCAGTATGGTTGTCGTGAATGATGATGCGAGTGGTTTTTGTCTGTCTTTCTTTTCTATTGTGTTTCAGCTCGGAAACCGCGGTACTGTCTCGCAGGCGTCGGATTTCGATGCTGAAATCGACGCAGAGAAACTGAGATTGGCCATGAAGGGAGCAGGTGAGGAGTGCACCCTGAATTTTGCTAAAATATTTCACGCCTCACTTCAAGCACACATCGTAGTAATTAATTCCACAGCACTGTCGCTTTATGCTTAATTCTGATTGGTCAGAAGGTGTTGGTTAATTTTCTATAACAGCAGCGGTGATTCTGACTGTAACGTTTATATCAATACACTCCCTGTAATACATTTCTATTAGTCACTTCTATATATATATATATATATATATATATATATATATATATATATATATATATATATATATATATATATGGAACGCTCCACAGAAACAGATTTAAAACGGTGTATAATTGTCGATATGCTCAAAACAAACTTGTTTTGGAGACAATAAAGGAAAGTATGAATGGATCCAAAGTCCAACATAATAAAATAATTCATGGCATGCTTTATGTTTGTAATTTTTTTAAAAAGATAAAGTTATCTGTGGTTATTTGTGGAAATTTGTTTTGTTTATTGGTCTAGCTAGCTAGTTGTCACTACCTTCTTCAGTAAAATTGAGCTAGCTTAGCTACTTTATTAGCTTAGCTACACTGCTAATATTTCTAATACTGACCTGATTTTGGAAAAGGCTTTTGATGAGGAGAGACAGAGAATTGAGAAGAATTGAGAAGTCAGGGTGTACTGCTGGATTTGTCTGCTGACAGACAGATGTGCTTTCCTTAATTTAAAAACTCCATCACACCACTGCGTCATTGATTGATTATTTTGCTATAACACCATCCCTTGTCGTGTTTCATTCCTCCTGTAATTAACAATGCAAGCTCTTGTTCTTTCCTCATATCTCAGGCGCAACCTGGTTGTTGTTGTTTTTTGTTTTTTTTCCTGGATTTTTAAGATGCTTGTTGGATAATTTTTGAAGCGTGACCGAACAACACAATGTGAAATGCTGTAGCATTTAATCGTGTTAGAGCTCGGAGCAGAAGGACGTGTCTGTGTTTTGAGACATGTTGTTGACACACTGATGAAGTTAGTCTTGTGTAACTGGCATCAGCTGAATCCATCGTGATTAACAATCCTTGTGTTAACAAAAACGCTACACACACACACACACACACACAGTTATTACATTTGAATTTGAATTACAGCCTGTAGCATTGTCAGAGCTACTGCTAAAGAGAATTAATCAACACCTTCTGACCAATCACAAGTTGAGAATGAAAATTAATTAATGAATTTATTTTATAGATTCCCCCAACCATTCAAACAATATCTGTATAAATCCTGGCTCTTAGTCTCAGCTCTTCATAAATGATGTAATAACATTTGCACAAATTCAAACAAGGGCGCACGATGCCTTCGGATTTGATTTTATAATTATGAACTCGTAACAAGGGGTATGAGCACTAACCCCACCCCAACCCAAACAATGACCTTTATCGCATTTCATCCAAATTGAATGCAAATTGTTACAAATTTAGTGTGAGACCACGCTGAAAGAAAAAAAAAAAAAACAAAGTCATGAACTTCTAAGTTCTGTTCGGATAATTCATTTTGAAATACTTTAAATACGTGCGTTTAATATAATATTACTTTATTAGAAATACGCACTTTCGCTCAGCTATAATTTTGCGTTGCCTTGTCTAGGTTTGATTCAGCAAAAGTTTAACACGATGGCACATGAATAATCACATTAAAGTATCACTTTTCAGCACTTCCTCCTCCACAGTTTGGAACACAACCTTGTTTCGTTTTTTTTCCTTCTTCTTCTTCTTCTTCTTCTTCTTCTTCTTCTTCTTCTCTTCCCACAAAGCCTTGGCTGGATGTTTAATACAGTATCTCAATCAAATTTGTTGCTGCAGAATTATTTGAAATCTTTTCGGTCGTACTCTCTTTATCTATCTCAAACACAATATGAACTTTTAAACGTAAAGCGCTTTAAGGAATGGGATTCTGCTTTTCGTTTGATTATTAAATCGAATTTCCTGTAATAGCAGAAACCTTTTTTTTTTTTTTTGGTTACCGTTTCCTGAGATGAGATGTGATGATCAGTTTTATTCACTGTTTATTTAACCTTAATATCTGTGAAACTTCCTCTTCTGACTGTCAGAACTTTCGTATTATTTTTGCTGTGTTAAATGATGAACGTTGAATGATAGTTTATGAATAAATAGTAAATAATGAGCTTAATTAGCTCAAGGACTTGTTCCCATATCTTTACTTTGAGCTGTGAAAAAAAGAAGAAAAAGAAATTACATTGTTGTTGTTGGTTATGTTGTGTGTGTGTGTGTGTGTGTGTGTGTGTGTGTTTTGTTTTTTTAGGTACCGATGAGGCAGCGATCATCTCCATTCTGGCTCATCGTACGATTGCACAGAGGCAGAAGATTAAGGAGGCCTATAAAGTTTCTGTCGGAAAGGTCAGATTTGTTTTCCCTTTAATTAAAAGAATTTTTTTTAGATTATAGAACTGATTTTATGGGCTTTTGGCTTTCTGTTTCTGATCAGCACTGAAATGAGGAGATGTTAGAAGACTGGAGGATATTAAAGATAAATCAGTACAGCTGTATTGCTGTAAAATCTACCCACTAGGGGCAGGTGGATGGATGGATGGTTGGATGTACCTTATTGATCCGTGAGGGGGATCTATCATTCATTAACATCATTCCAAAATCCTTCACTAACTGTGACGAACATCTCCGTCTGAACTCAAACACACTTTGTCAGGTTTATGATCCAGAACATGGCGGTTTTACTCCAGCGTTTGCATTTATGCTCCGTTCACAAGGAAACGAGATAACCAAAGCGCGGCTGACGGTTCGTTTATGGTTCTGTGTGTGAGTTTGTTCAAAGAGAAGTCGCAGATGTTGATCATTAGCTCGTCAGGAACAGCGAATGCAGCGTCGGGCGTTATCGATCTCTCAGGCGACGTGTCCACGATGTCACACAGTTGAACTGTTTAAACAGCAAAGTAACGTGATGGAAAGAGTCAGGAAGGCCATGCTGTTTGTAGAAGCATCTGGAAAAAGCAGATTTCCCTATTGGTGTGTGTCTGTGTGTGGACAGAAAGTGTGAGTCACTTGGGTGGAAACGTCCTACAGCTCGTCTCACAGAAACACAAACACACACACACTCGTTCTTTTCTCCTGCTTCACTCTCTCTTTAGCTATATTTGCATTTTCTCGCTTGTGAATATAATTTTTTTGCATTCTCTCTTTCTCTTCTCGTCTGTCTCGGTGTCCCTCACTAGACACAAATGTTACAGCAGTGCAAACACAGAACACATACCTGTGTGTGTTTATTTTTTAATGATTAACTCTTCTTGGATGTCTGTTTCTGATTATATAGTTTGGTATTTGGGTCACGATTGTGAGCACTGCACTAAATTCACGTTTTAAATCCGATACTTGCTCAGTATAACGTAGAACCCAGAACCGTTTCTCTGCAGAACGTGTGTTAGGCTTGCTAGCTACCGGGTGAACTTGGCTAACGTTAGTGATGATCAGTGCTTATCATCGCTACGGAATATTCATCAGGTTTGCCTGCTGTTCAAAAATATAAATGAGGATTCTGCGACACAAGTCATGACTCAGATACTAAAAGCTGATTTATGTCTTCATGTGACAAATGGAGTCTCTCTCATTAGTGTGCATACGTATTCCTTCTAATCGCACATGATCATTTGGGGTGCCATTTCACCACACACACACATCTGAAAGTACACGTACAGGCAAACGGAAGTAACTCTCTCTCTCTCTCTCTCTCTCTCTCTCTCTTATATAGATATCACTCTCTCCTTCAGGCCTTCATAGTTCACTTGCTCTCTGACATTTCGACACACAGTGGCTGTATTATGATGGCTGTTTTGAGTTACAGTGTTGCTAAAACATTTAAATCCGTCTGTATCTTATAGCAGGGTATCACTGCGTGTGTGTGTGTGTGTGTGTGTGTGTGTATATTGAATATATTTGCATCTTTCTTCTCTATGGATATAAATTTAACCACACATATCCAAATGTATGCATGGAGTTTAGGGCTGTAACGCAATGTGTGTGTGTGTGTGTGTGTGTGTGTGTGTGTGTATTTGTATCTATAGCTTATTAATACTCCAAATATTCATATCTGTATTCGAACAGGGATTTTAAACCGGAAGTGGGTGTGGTCTAGACCGGAACATATACAATAGCACGATAGCAGTTTGCAGAACATGGAATTTATTCTCCTGAGCCAGATGTCCTGTGGAAGCTTTTTTTTTGTCTTCTGTCGAATGTGACCAAGTAAGCAACGTCAAAAAGAAAAGAAAAAAGAAATATCTGGTTCGGACTACAATTCAAATCAGAGTTTTTTCCGAGCCAATGATGTACTTCGAACTCTACACTCGGAGAAAACGTACACGTATTGCACCAAAGGTGTTTATTTCATTCAGTTTGTAATCAGATCCTGGATGTCTTAGCACTTACAAAAACATTAATAACAAGACAATTAACGAGCGCTGCTTGTTTCCTGTGTAAACACTGGGACTTTTTGGCCTACTGTAGATTCAGGTCATTTGTGTGGCTGTAGTTCGAGTGGAAATAATCACTGAGACCTGGCAAATGTGCGACTGGGCGTCACACCCTTCCAGCTGTGCATGAGAGTAACTTCCTTTGTTATTTCCTTCTGCATGACTGATGCAGTCCAGATGCACACCTCTATGCTCAAAGGGAAACAAAACCCAAATAGTGCCTATGTGTATTTGTATTCATGTAAACATGTTAGTATGCAGTTGCATCCATAATATAGATTTAAATGTACGTTTGTACACACACACACACACATCTACAGACACACTCATTCATACACATGCAGTGTTAACATTCCCTGTCTGCTGTGATTCCTCCTAGAATTTGGAAGACGATATAAAGTCGGAGCTGACCGGTAATTTCGAGAAGGTCGTGTGTGGGCTGCTGATGCCCGCGCCTGTTTACGATGCCTACGAGCTGAGAAACGCCATCAAGGTGAGTAAATCCTTTTCACGTCATAAATTACGTTTATTAACACAACACTTTATGTGACGAAGGCAGCTGCTATCCGAACCCATTTTAGCTTTGCGTGTTTTCCGTTCGTTCTTTTCACATCATCAAACATGGTGGCCCAAACCATCGCGCCCTGGAGAGTCATTATTACCGATAAGCCCGTCCTGGAGACTATAGTCGTCTCCGAGACGTCATGGATAAAATCATGTATCCTAATTAGCCTTAATTAGTTAACAAAAGGTCTTTAATGAGCAGTAGCTGCGTTCAATAGCTGAAAAATTTAGCTGGGGGGCTAGTTGTGAATAACTAGCATAAATAATAAACAAGTAGCATGAGTATGTGTACTGGATCGACACTGAAGGGAATCCCAAAAGCAATGGTCTCCTGTTTGAGTACAACGAAGGATGCAGCTAAGCCAGATGTGTTCTCCAGAAAGGAACATAGTTATGATTTTGGTCTCGTTTAAATTCTCTGACTGCGTCTGACTGTGTGTTTATTTCAGGGTGCTGGAACTGATGAAGCATGTCTGATTGAGATTTTGGCTTCAAGAACCAACACTGAGCTTAAAGCTCTTGCTGCCACCTACAAGAAAGGTACACATCCTTCATATACCTTTCCATCATGCTCAAATCATGTTTAGGGATTTTAGAGCTAGTCTGATAGTCTAGTCGAGTATATTATAGTCATGGCCTCTTGATATGAGGCCATGCCTGCTTTACTAAGACTGAAAGGCACACACACCCGATGAACCCGACATCAGGTGACATGGTGTGCTTGGTTAACACTGATCCTTGGGCCTGTGTCCGTTTGATATGTTTTGCATAAAGAGATGCAGATATGCATTTTGATATGCAAATGAAGCATGGCTTTGTGTTCTTGTCTGTTCGATTTTAAACGACCTCAGAGAACGATCGTGATCTGGAGGATGATATCTGCGGAGACACATCTGGCATGTTTAAGAGGGTCCTGGTGTCCCTGGCCACGGTAATATGCATCATGCAGCACACACACACACACACACACACACACATCCTGCTGGTGTATTTTGCCTTGCAGATGCAACGTTGAGGTCACAGTGCACCTGTACAGGTGTGTTCAGTCCTCCTGAACGAATGAGTGCACATGTGCATATATTTACATGAAACTCGCACTGTGTAGAAAACAACTTCGCTTTAGGCTATAGGACAGCAGGGACAGTGTATGTTTAACAGCTGCTACTGCTACTACTTCTACTACTACTACTGTCCTACTACTGGCTGCTACTACTGCTACTGGCATCTCGCTACTACTGCTGCTACTGCTTGCTACCTTGCTGTAACATCTATAGCTACTACTACTGCTACTGCCTCTACTTCTACTACTACTACTACTGCTACTGCCTCTACTTCTACTACTACTACTACTGCTTCTACTGCTACTGCCTCTACTTCTACTACTACTACTACTGTCCTACTACTGATACTACTACTACTACTACTACTACTGATACTACTACTACTACTACTGATACTACTACTACTACTTCTACTACTACTTCTACTACTGCTACTGCCTCTACTACTACTGATACTACTACTACTACTACTGATACTACTACTACTACTACTGCTACTACTACTGCTACTACTACTACTGATACTACTACTACTGCTACTAGTACTACTTCTACTACTGCTACTACTACTACTGGCTCTACTTCTACTACTACCACTACTCCTGCTCCTCTTCCTCCTCCTCCTCCTACTACTACTACAACTACTTCTATTACTCCTGCTCCTGCTCCTCTTCCCCCCCTCCTCCTACTACTCCTCTTACTACTACTACTACTACTACCACTAAAACTACTACTACTCCTGCTCCTCTTTCCCCTCCTCCTCCTACTACTACTCCTCCTCCTCTGACTACTGCTAGTACTAATCCTCTTACTACTACTGCTACTACTACTACTCCTGCTCCTGCTTCTCTTCCCCCTCCTCCTCCTCCTCCTCCTCCTACTACTACTACTACTCCTGCTCCTCCTCCTGCTCCTCTTCCTCCTCCTTCTCCTTTTCCTGCTCCTCTTCCTAATACTACTACTACTTTTACTAGTTCTATTCTTGCTTTAACTACTACTCTTCCTCCTCCTTCTCCTCCTGCACCTCCTCCTCCTCCTCCTCCTCCTCCTACTACTACTACTTTTCAAACAAGGTGTTCAAAAAGTCAGCAACCAATGAGAGGAAAACTACAGGGTGTCCCAAAAGTCTCCATGCATAGGAGACTGTTTTTTGAAAGTCCAGTCTTTTTGAATTTCTTGATAAGTTTGGTGACAGTATCGTGTGTGATGTGCTTATTTGCTTCCCGATTCCATGAGAACGATTTCAATACGTTCTTCTTCTGTAAAGGCTATCTGACACAAAATGAAACTTGATTTGAAACATTTTGGAAGACGTTTTGCAAAAAAAAAAAATGGGGACACCCTGTACATAGCTTTGTATTTTATTGTTCACAACATATGCTCTACACGTTCACCCTTACACACCACTGTATCATGTTTTTGCAGATTTTGCTCAGTATATTCTCATTGGTTCCTGACTTTTCAGACACTCTCTATTACTACTTCTATTTCTGTTCCTAATACTACCACTACTATTAAAATATTAACTGTAAAATGACCATTAATCAATTACCAGAAATGCAAAGAAGAAAAAAACTAAACCACATAAATGAAGGTGCTGATGATGTTTAGGAGGTTTAAACCCAAGCAACAGTAATTTAAACTCTGTTCTAAATCAATGACAACGTTAATTGTCGTTGTCTCTTAATCACTAACAACTTTTTCTTTCTTTTACAGGCCGGGAGAGATGAGAGCACCACTGTGGATGAGGCACTCGCTAAACAGGATGCCAAGGTGAGCATGGAGCATTAGCGCCACTAAAATTGTGCAGTATTAAACACAATAATATTCTGCGTGTATGTAACACACTGTTGATGTGTGTTTATTCTGTAGGAGATCTTCGACGCGGGTGAGGCGCGCTGGGGAACAGACGA
The DNA here is from genome assembly GCA_012411365.1 of Ameiurus melas. NCBI lineage: Eukaryota > Metazoa > Chordata > Actinopteri > Siluriformes > Ictaluridae > Ameiurus > Ameiurus melas. Next base: position 26,602,003 of record CM022763.1, on the reverse strand, counting down.
GGTCAAGTTTCTCACCATCTTGTGCGTGAGGAACAGGAACCACTTGATTAGAGGTACGTTCAACACGCTTAGGTTTATTAGCGTTATCTAACAATGCGCTTCCTCATTCACTTCTCTTATAAACTATATAAATAATAGTAGTTGGTTTGAACTTAAGTACGGTTTTATTCATTCATTTCATATGGAACCTTTGAATGAATTAAACACTGTAAAACCAGCAGATAAATATGATGCTCTGGATTTGCGTCATATTCGAATAGCTATTTATTTTTGGATTTACACTGGAAGAGGTCCCTGGCTCCAAAAGGTTTGAGAACCTCTGCCATAGTGCAGTACCTTCACACTCTATGTAGTGCACTAATACAGGGAGTACAGTGACGAAGCCCAGAGGGACCAGAGGGGTTGGGGTTTAAACGACAGTATTGAAAATCATAGACTCAACATTGCATCCTTGTGGTAGAAAGTTGCAAGTGTTTTTATTTTTATTTTATTTATTTCAAATTTTTTAAATAAGGAATCATTTTGAGATTATTTTTTATTATTTAGTAGCAAAACTTACCTATAGGCCTTTGATTTCTCTTCTAATAGTTCATGCAGCTTACTGTAAATGTATTTGTATTTGATCTCCCTTTCCTGTTGCAGTGTTTCAGGAGTACCAGAAGATTTCTGGCCGGGACATTGAGGACAGCATTAAGAGGGAGATGTCCGGATGCCTGGAGGATGTTTTTCTCGCCATAGGTCCAGACTCATTCTCCTGAACACATCCTTATTACTCAATAATCTGTTATTTCAAGCGGCATAAAACTGTTATTCAGTATGCATTTGTCAGTCTCAGTGTTTTGGGCAAATTTTACATCGTTATGATGTTTTTATGTAAATATAATAATAATAATAATAATAATAATAACAATAATTCAACCCATTGTAGATCAGCGGTTTAGTCACACCACCAAGATATGTAATGAGAAGCAAAATTTAATCACACCACTAAGATATGTAATGAGAAGATTTCCTGGCATTCCGACTGGTTCTGGCTGGAGTGTCCCTTCAACACCGTAATGTAGCTGTGTGAGATCTCAGTTTCATGCAGACAGGGTAGTGAGTGTGTATTGTGTCTTTGTTCTGCAGTGAAGTGCCTCAGGAGCAAACCGGCGTTCTTCGCCGAGAGACTTTACAAATCTATGAAGGTAAAATAATCAGAGGATCACACCACACAGTCCATATAAGAAATTATGTTTTAAAAAGGGAACATATTGAAATGTGTGTGTGTGTGTCTAGGGTTTAGGAACCACTGACAGCATCCTGATCAGAGTGATGGTTTCTCGAGCTGAGATTGACATGATCGACATCAAAGCCGAGTTCCTGAAGTTGTACGGAAAAACTCTGAACTCCTTCATCAAGGTCAGTAACTTGCACGCGCACACACACACACACACGCACACACACACACACACACAATTCCTGCGGATACTATCCGTACTAAACAGTATGAGATGAGAATTAGTGTGTCCCAAATCGTAGTATGTAGAAATCATTTCTAAGAAATGAGTATCCCAAAGGTACTGGGATGGTCTACTGTTTCCAGTAAATGTTCGCAGTGTGGATCCGTGGACACCTTTTCAGGAGGGGTTTTGTGATGGTTTGCTTCGCCGAATTCAAGGCTGCATTTTAGAGAGGTTCAAATGAAGTGTTGACAAATAAATCAAGGTAATGACATAGTAGAAATTATGTTGTAGAAATGATGGAAGAAGAAAGGCTGAAATGCAACGAGGAGTTGAGAACGGTGACCGCGTTCTCTTCCGTTACACGATGTGTCCGTATGTCCGAATATTCGCATACTCTAAATACACGCAAAGAGAGTATATACTTTTAGTACATCGTATAAGTATGCCGATTTAGGATGCATGGTATGTTTTCCTTCACTCCTATATCCAGTTTGTCTATTTGGTTGAGAAGTGTGCAGTAAGGTGTGTTCCTACAACATGTTCTGATTGGCTGAGAGCAGTACAGTGTGCTCTGATTGGCAGAAATCGATGGTCACTATAAATAATCCCAAATGTTTCCTAATACACATCGTTAGGAAAGACTGATCCAAAATGGCTGAACACTGGGAAAATAGTACACAACCCCCTCCCCCCTTATAGAGCATTTACGTTCAGAGTAGATGCTTCTGAAAACTTCTGAAAGCCAGAAGTGTTTGTGGTTTCTTTGGAAAAGTACCTCAAGTTGTCTATCACAGATCGCGTCCATCGTGTTGTCTTTTCAAGCAAATATAAAAGATACAAATGATCATGTGTTGCTGAGTGAATTAAATGCATATCATGGGGGGAAAAATGAACCGAACAGAAGATTCAGACACTCTTCGGATCTTCTCAGGATTTCCCCTGTGACATTTCTCCTCAGGATAACTGATGAAATGAAATAACACTCAGACCTCTAGGCCCTGTGGTGTACAGAAAATCCTTAACCTGCCTTATGTGAAAACTGTTCCTGCTGTTAAACATACTTTAATTCATTGTGTGTGTGTGGTTTTTTTTTTTTTTAGGGGGACACATCAGGGGATTACCGAAAGATCCTTCTGGAGCTTTGTGGAGCAGAAATCTAAGCTACGAGTCCACTCCTTTTACTATAATATGACCACATTTATTAGGAGTGTGTAAGATGTTTGCTTAGTTGACTAATTCCTATTCATTAACGTGTGTTTTCTGGTCCAACCATATAACAAAACAATGTCCAACATTTCACTTTGCATAATGCCAAATAAACAGACTGGTGCTTTAAACTCAAAATAAAAATTTCTATCTGTCTCTAGTCTCTTATTTCCAAACCAAGCTAAGAGGCTATATGACACTTATATAGTTTCCAACGGAATGCCTCAACTACACCATTTGTACATGAGCAGATTATTTCTATTTTATATAGATTATTTATATATGACGTGAAGAGGGCTTTGGCTGAGAGCGCGTAGTGATGATGTCACATAAAGCATCTCGTTCCACATTTCCAGGACACAAGGGTTCACTGATTGGTTTGCTGAGGATGAAAATCATTTAAATCATACGTTATGACCTTACCAAATCCTAACTCGGTTGAATACGTACGAGTGATTTTAGGGCGTGTTAGTCAGAGCTCTCCACCACCACCATCACAACCCTTGAGGGAATATCTTTTGGAAGAATGATGTTCATGACTTTAATATAGGTTCAGTGATTTGTAAAATCTATGATAAGGAGCATTGAAGCTGTTCTGGCAACTCATGGTGTTCCAACATCTGCATCCTACAAGACCAAAAACCTTGCCGATTATAAGGAAAGTATTACAATCAGATTGTTCCGCCTCACACCTCCAGGGTCTGGGGTTCGATTCCCGCAGGGGCCATGTGTGTGCGGGAGTGTACATGTTCTCCCCGTGCTGCGGGGGTTTCCTCTGGGTACTCCGGTTTCCTCCCCCAGTCCAAAGACATGCATGGTAGGTTGATTGGCGTGTCTAAAGTATCCGTAGTGTATGAATGGGTGTGTGAGTGTGTATGTGATTGTGCCCTGCGATGGACTGGCACCCTGTCCAGGGTGTACCCCGCCTTGTGCCTGATGCTTTCTGGGATAGGCTCCAGGTTCCCCGCGACCCCGAAGAGGGAATAAGCGGTAGAAGATGGATGGATGTTTCCGCCCCCTAGTGGTGGTACTGCACATGTGCTCTTATTAAATACACTTGGTATAAGTAAACAATTCAAACTTCTCTCCCTCTTAGGCTGACCTAATCTATTTATCATATTCTTATATTCTTACACTCCAGATGCATTGTACAAACATTAGAAATGACAATGATGCTTGTTAAGATTTGCTGGTACATTTATTTTTTTTATTAATCTCTGTTTAAATGATATTAAACACTGTGATGCTTTCATAGCGCTTGATGGTGATGTAAGATTATTACAAGAGATCTCAGCACTTTAGTGTATTTCTCCTCATATATAACCATTCAGGTTTTTTTTTAAACATATAAAAACTCTCCAGACTCCAAAACCGCTGCTGAACAGATTCACTGGTTTATCATTTTTTAAAAATCAGATATTTACAACACCAAATACAAGATTACTGCAATGCATATCCATTAGATAGATTAGTATACCGGTATACCCTGATATTATAATGTGTATATGTATATTACATTTATAACATTATATGCTATAAAGGTCTAGATGTCATGAATATACAACATTTAAAGCCCTTTTTAAAGAGTCAATCAGAAAAAGAGGTTCCAATATTGTTCTGATAAATTATTTAAGGCACCGTAACTGAATTCACACTCACTCTAGTACGTACACTATATGGCCAAATGTATGTGGACACCTGACTATCACACCTGTATGTTGTTCTTCGCCAAACTGTTACCACGTAACTGTATACAATGTATTTGTGTGCTGTAGAGTTAGTTTCCCTTCACTGGGACTAAGAGACTCAAACCTGTTCCAGCATGACAATGCCCCAGTGCAGAAAGCGAGCTCCATGAAGACATGGTTTGCCAAGGTTGGAATGAAATAACTCGAGTGTCCTGCACTGAGCCGTGACCTCAACCCCACTGAAGTCCTTTGGGATGAACTGGAACGCTGACTGCACCCCAGGCCTCCTCACCCAACATCATTGTCTGACCTCATTAATGTTATTGTGGTTGAATGATCAAAAATCCCCACAGCCACACACTCCAAAATCTAGTGGAAAGCCTTCTCAGAAGAGTGGAGACTGTCATAGCAGCAGATATGGGTCTGGTGGTCAGACGTCCACAAACTTCTGGCGACATAGTGTATAATTCAGATTCCTCCTCCATATATATTGAGTGTAAAAAACACAAAAACTAACCAAGAATCAGCAGTCTTACTGAAGTTCCATATCTACACCAGGTCCAGCCTGGTCTACTACGAGGTCTAAAAGTCTAAGAGCACCACCATTTTAGAGACGACGTCATTTCCTTTGACTTTGAGTTTCTAAATAATATGGAAATTGGTTATGACACAATAACCCAAATTACCGTCATTAGTAAAATTCTTGGACCAATCTTCTATTCTCTACTCTCACAACAAATTCAGGCTCATATTTTGGGCATGAACACTTTAAGTGGCTCATTCTCGTGCACTTTATCCAGAAAGCCGAGGTTGAAGTAAGGATAGAGCGTCTCGTTAAAGGTGTCACGGAACGTGTAGAGGTGCGTCATGCTCTCAGCGTTGTAGAACGACACAAGGCCTCTCTTATAGTCCAGGTACACACCGATGCGCTCCAACTGCTCGTCCAAGGACAGGACAGTGGGAGGCCACGTCCCTGCCATGTACTGCACACCATAGGACAGCGAGACAGTCCAGAAGCCATTGGCTGGCAGAGCTTTGATCACACCTTTCCTGGCGACAGATTCTCGTGCCACGCCCACTGTCCACACAGCGCTGCTGGACACCTCAATTTCCCAGTAGTGGCATCCATGTGTGAATCCTTGACTGCCGAGCAGGGACAGAGCGGCATCGAAGCGCTGTGGGTTGTCCCGTGCAGAGATGTTGAAGGTCTGGTAGCGCACGCAGGTGAGGGATGGGGTCACGCTCAGCCATGGGTTCGCTGTGCTTGAGTTGAAGGTGATGGCTGAAGGTACTGCACAAAATTAAAAAAACAAAATAATATATATATATATTATATATATATACTAATATATATATATATATATATATATATATATATATATATATATATATATATTCTAAAAAGGTTCCATCTTGCACCCTCAACAGTTTATCAGTTTGTCCCTTCAATGTTCCATTTAGAACCCTTCCCATTGAGAAAAAATTCCAAGTGGAACTGCTTTTGAGGACAAATGGACAGTTAATGTTACGGTACCGCCGGCAGATGCCGCTGTGGCGACAATATGCAAGAGCAGCTTGAGAACAAGCACATGCGCGTGAGTGAAGTGCGCATGAACGCTAAATCTTGGTTAAGTGTCGCCAGCTGGAGGAACTGTTTACTTAAACCCCTCGCGTTGTCTCGCACATCGCGTGGCATTAAGATAAACTAAAATAAACTAAGCTAAGCTAAACTAAACTAAACTAAGCTAAAGAGTTGCAGTAAAGCAACGCCAAACCAAGCAAGGAGGAGAAAAGACTAACAGAGAAGACGATGGAATGTATAATGGTGCCAGATTGTGATACTGCCATACTCTGTCTGTTTTCCTGTTCTCTAGTTCATACCCTGTCGTAGTTGAGTGTTTGTATCCTGTTCCAGTTAACTGAGAAGTTCCTGTTCTAGTTAACTGAGATGTTCCTGTTCTAGTTAACTGAGATGTTCCTGTTCTAGTTAACTGAGATGTTCCTGTTCTAGTATGTTTATGATGATGAGTCATATTTATGATGAGTTTTATTGGTCACATATACAGTAGAGCACCATGAAATTGTTTTCTTCAGATACCCCAGCCTGTCAGGAAGCTGGGGTCAGAGTGCAGGGTCAGCCATGATACAGCGCCCCTGGAGTGGAGAGGGATGAGATATTCCTATTCTAGTTTAATGAGATGTTCCTGCTTTAGTTAAATTACGTGTTCATACTCTAGGTACGTGAAGTGTCCATGCTCTAGGTTAGAGTATTATGTTTAGATCTGGTTTCCTGACTCCTCGTGTATTGATTTAAGTGGCACAATAAAGACTGATCTCCTGCACTTACTTCCTGTCTCCAAGTCCTGTTTCGTAACAGAATGCCAAAACATGGAAGTAGCAGGAGATTACCTGGTCGGGAAGTGCTCGGACTACTGGCCGCGGTATAAGTCTGGCAGGCAAACCTGTCCAGCGTTTACCCACTACTACAGTTGAGCCCATGCAGAGATCCTACGGGGAGGTCTCAGCTCCGGAGCTCCAGCCCGAGGTTAACATGGCGACCTCTGGGCCCCCATCTGAGGTAAACTTGGCGGCCTCTGAGCTCCAGCCCGAGACCTACAGGGAGGTCTCAGCTCCAGAGCACCAGCCCGTGGTTAACCTGGCGACCTCGGAGCTCCAGCCAGAGAACCGGGGGGAGGTCTCTGCCGATGAAGAAGCCGTTCCACTGCACAGTTCTGTTGAGAAAGCTGTCTCACTGCTTTGTTCTGCTGAGGAAGCTATCCTGCTGCCCTGTCCTGCTGAGGAAGCTATCCTGCTGCCCTGTTATGCCGAGGAAGCTGTCCCACTGTTCAGCCCAGCCAAGGAAGCTGTCCCGCTGTTCAGCCCAGCCGAGGAAGCTGTCCCTCTGCTTTTCTGCAACGCTGAGTACGCCGCTATGTTTGACTGCTCTGCTGAGAGCAGTATTCCATTCACCTGCCCCACTGAGTACGGCGCTCTGTTAACCTGTGCAGCTGGGGACGCCGCCCAGCCTTCCAGTCCCGCTGGGGGTGGTGCTCCGCCTGTCTGCTGCCCGGCAGAGGCCGCCTTGTTTTCCAACACATCAACAGACAGATTACACAGGGGCAGGACCCCCGTTGGAGGGGGATTTTGGCACTCTGGGAGGAGCGCCTTTGGAGGGGGGTTCTGTTACGGTACCACTAGCAGATGGAGCTGTAGCGACAATATGCAAGAGCAGCTTGAGAACGTGCAGTGTGCGTGAGTGAAGTGCGCATGAACGCTAAAACTGGGTTAAGTGTCGCCAGCTGCCGGCAATCAAGAGACTGTTTACTTAAACTCTTTGCGTTGCTGCGCACATCGAGCGGCATTAAGATAAACTTAAATAAACAAAGCTAAAGAGTTGAAGTAAAGCAACACCAAGCCATGCAAGGAGGAGAATAGATTAACAGAGAAGATTATGGAATGTATAATGGTGCCAGATTGTGATACTGCCATGCTCTGTCTGTTTTCCTGTTCTCTAGTTGATACCCTGTCATAGTTGAGTGTTTGTATGATGTTCCAGTTAACTGAGAAGTTCCTATTCTAGTTTAATGAGATGCTCCTGCTTTAGTTAAATGGGAGCTTTCTGCTTTAGTTAAATTAAGTGTCCATGCTCTAGGTTAGAGTTTTATGTTTAGATTTGGTTTCCTGCCTCCCTGTGTATTGATTTAAGTGGCACAATAAAGACTGCTCTACTGTGCTTACTTCCTGTCTCCTAGTCTTGTTTCGTAACATTTACACATAACGATAAATGCTAGATATTAATGTCTAATGTAGAATTTGATCAGCCAATCAAAATCTTATCACATAGCCAAAATAGTTAAGCACACATTAGCTAACATATTGCTAGCTAAGTCGGCAGGCTCATACAACAGGACAGAACAATGTTATGAGGACACTAGAGGAAAACCTGGATAGAGGCTGCCTCTGAGAGATTTCCAGACTCGGTACTGAAGCGGCCCAGCAAAACGACCTTCACACAGCTGTGGCGGTGTCAGAGACTGTTTCTCAAACTTCAGTGGCTGCCTGAGACAGAGAAGATAGTAAAATCATGTAAACAACAGATATAGATAGATATAGATAAAAGAACAGAAAATACAGACAAGATACCAAGATGGACAGGTAGAAAACCAAACATTGTTAAATGGACACATGGATACAGTGGTTTGTAGTGGGTAAAGAGAGTTTTAGTCAGAGACACAACCAAGAAGCCAAGGGTAACATGATGCTACCACCACCATGCTTTACTTTGGGATGGGTTTCACCCAGCTATAGCACTTTGAGTCAAGGCCAGAAAGCTCAGTTTGGTTTCCATCAGACCACAGAACATTTTGTTTGCCGAGTCTCCAACCTACCATTTGACAAACTCCAAATGGTAATTCATATGGCTTATAAACTTTCTGTAAAGCACGGCTTTGTGGAGTGTCCTGGCTATGGCTGCCCCATGAACTTCTTACCCCATCTGAGCTGTGGATCTCTCCAGTGCATTCAAGTCTCTCCTTGGCCTATTGGTTGCTTCTCTAACTAATGTCCTCCTTACCAAGTCTGACTTTTGTTGGACGGCCTCCTCTGGGCAGAGTTGCGGCTATGCTATATTCTATCCATATTTTAATAATGGATTTAATGATGCACCATAGCAATTAGGTAAAGATTTGTTGTAAAAAAAAAACAAAAAAAACATACAACACGAAGAGGAATCAAAATGAAATAGTGCAGACTCAGTGTAAGTGTAATATAATTAAAGTAGTACATTAAGTACACTCTTAGGAAAAAAACGACTTGGTCAGTACGACGCAATGAACCGAAACAATAGATCCATATGGAGCTATTCACACCGGGTGCAACCAATTGTGGCGTGACAAAGCGAGATTTTTTTATCGACCTGTGTAGATTTTTTCCCCCATCGCCCCTCGATGAAACGCGCCGTCCAATTAGATTTCAGCTTTAGATCACATGGCTGAAGCCACTTCTGTTGCACAAAAGGGCGAGATTGGTGGCGCTATAGTACAGAAATTTTTTTGAAAACCAGTGTAAACACAGAAGAAAAGTATTCCAGAAGAGAGAAGAGAATGGATGTTGAGTTCTCCTTATCATTATTGTCTGAGAACAGAGAAAAGTCAAAGTGACTACAAAAAACTTTTTTACAAAAGAAAAAAGTTCTTTTTTAAGTAGTGTATAATAGTGATCCCCTTTATTCTTATAATTCTTATTCTTATCGTTCTTATACCCACTACTGTGTTATTATATTATATTTCACATTATTTCATTAATTCTAAAACAGCTTGATGGTGTAGTTCAAAAAACACACAAAAAAAATTGTGTTGTGGTGCTATGCACCAACATTTCAATGAGTCTTCTCCTCACTGGTCAAAGATGATAAGCAGGTCAGCTGAATAGTGGGTTGCGCCACCTAGTGTGCAGGCGTAAAATGCATTCTCGGTCAGCGTCACCTATCGTGTGGCGTGAATAAGCTGATGGCAGTCAATCCTTTCGCGTTTGGTGTGAAAGCACAGTTCATCTGCGATTTGCTTAGATTTATCGCACCGCGCTCTGTGTGAAAGGGTCTTTAGCTTCCTAAAGAGATTGAACCTGGAACGCATTCTGGGAGGTAAACATGAATGTACAACATCAAGGCTCAACGTCAAGGTTCAAGGTTCTACACAGAACCTTGAATCTGACAGTCCAATTCCTGAAGAACTCTTAAGGGTTAACCCTTTTCCCAAAAGTGTACTTGGAATATAATTTAAAATGTAATTTAATGAATATAGGGAAAATCCACAACAAATGAAACAATACAAATATTAAATCTGTCCCTGTCCCTGGACTTTCATCTCACCTTTGAAGGAGCGTCTTTATGTTCTGTAAGGAAAAAGGAAATAAAAGCACTGATTAGTTTGGCACAGGTTAAAGTCTTTCCACATGAGATCAGCCCACTCCAACTCTCCACCCCTACTTCGCCCTTCTCTGGAAATCCCCATGTCGTGCTGCACTCAACTACAAAGTTTTATCTCCTCCATCAGGACAATGACATCACTTAATTAACTCCTGCTTTTTCTTTACAAAGCGTCTCTTCCCCATCTGTCCCTCATGTCTCTAAAGCATGCATTCAGCTCCAAACATCTGAGCGCATTACAAAGAAGCATTTTTTTTTACATGGATGACTCAGGGCAGCAATGTGGCCCAAATGCCAGGAATTACAGAAAACTAAGGAAAAACCAATGACCTAGCCTCAGGAAAACCAACGTTTTTAAATTACTGCATAAATACACAGGACTTGGCAAGAACTATAGAAGAAAAAGAAAGGTTTGTGGGTAATGTGAAACAGATGGAATCATGGGTGCTTGAGTTAACAGTGTAAAGTCCATACTTATTATTCAGTTATTCATCTTGAAGCATTAATGCCCATTAAAGTCCTACTTTATTATTCAGTTATTTAACTCACAGCATATTATTCATTAACTACAATGACCAATTGGGATGTAGTTACAAGCATGAGAGGTTAATATGAACAGGAAACAATGAACAAATAAGGAAAGTTGGTCAATCAAAAAGAGTCAGAACACTATACAGAGTATGGGAAGCCATATGGGTCAGATTCAGAGCTAGATAAGACTAATTTCTCTTTTTTTTTTTTGTGAAATTATATTTAACCCACTTAACCAATATACAAATGTGTGACAAATTAAAGGAAAAAAATAACTGGTAGCTGCCATGATTTGAGTCTACCTATCCCCTTAGAAGAACTGATCACCTTTATCCTATGATGAAGCCTTTCTATTCTCATGGGCGTGTTCTCTTATAGGATGCCCCGCCCACATCCTTAGGGCAATTAGGCCTCACTGAATGGTTTGATGAGGATGAAAATTATGTAAATCATATGATATGGCCTTCACACTCACCAAGATCTCAACCCAACTGAACACTTTTGGAGATTCTGGAACTACGTTTTAGACAGCACTCCGTCACCACCATTAAAACATCAAAGCATGGAATATCTTTTTGAAGAATGGTGTCCTTTTCTGCAGACTTGAAGACTCTATGACAAAGCAGTTCTGGTGCCTTGTGGTGGTCCAACACCTAACTAACAAAGCTACTGTATGTTGGTTTTTCCTTTAATCTGTCACCTATCTATAAATCTAAACCAGTTAGTATCATTAAATGACAGTAACAATTAACCCTGTTTCTTAGGAACACTAAGTTTCATGTTTACTTCAAGCACTGAAAAAGAATTGTGGTTGTCATTATTCATCACAGTGACTGACATCATATAACCATTGTTTTTCATGCAGACTGACCCGCAGCAGTTTGTATGGATCATGCTCTCTTAGTTTTTCCTCAATCTCTGAGAGAGCACGCCGCAATCGTGATATCTCCACACACAGCAGTGCTTTGTGCTCGTCCAGGCGGATCAGCTCCCGACGCTCCTCTGTCTTCAGCTTGACCTGCAGCATTTTCTCCTCCTGATACAGGAACTGGTGGAGGTCACTAAACTGGGCCTCGATGCGCTGCTTGAGGTCTGCAGTGTGTTCCTGCAACAAAATAATGCTCAAAGTTTTCATGTCAAATAATGAACAATAGAATTCTAACACCAAAAATGAGAAAAAAGGTACAAATTCAAACTCGTGGCATATTTTTCAGATACCTTCAGGTCAGTGGTGAGAGTTTTGAGAAATTCGTTCATTCTTGAATCCTTTTCCCCCTTACCTTCAGTTTCTTCACCTCATCCTCAGTCTCTCTCTCACACTCCAGTGCCGTGTTCAGCTCTGCCTGAAGTGCCGTGGCTGAGCTGCTCAGTGACATCTGATGAAACACAAAAAGAATGATAAAACCAAATCTCCATACAGCCGGAAATTTCTCTTACTGTTTATATTCTAGTATTTCCAATTCATGGTCAAATCTGATGCTTGTCAGCCTGGTTAGTCTAAACATAGCCCCTATACCCTTCTGTTTTTCTAGCAAGCTTCCAAAACTTTCATGTGTTACCAACATGAGAAACACGGCCTAGAAACAAAGGAAGCTTAGGCTTGAATTTACAGACATAAAGCTTGATAAGACTTTGCAAAGATACTCAGACATGATATAAATAGGAAAAGTAATCAAGAACTAACACAAAACAGGTGGACACAATCAGATAACAAACCAATGGCAAAACAGGACAGGGACAGGACTAGAACAGAAACCCAAACAACACATGGCACTTGTTGCCATGGGAACCACAACGCAATGGGTAATGGGTATATGTAACAACATTTGATGCGAGAGATGTTTTTTTTCTCTGAGTTTCTAGTCTCTTCGTTGTTGTTGTTTTTTTTTGTTTTTTTCTTTGCTAGTTATACCTCAGAGATTTCTACACTCTTAGTAAAGTGTTCTTTATTAGGTTCTAGTTAAGTGTTCTTAGCTTCCTAAAAGGGTTATAGTTTGGAACCTTTTCTAACAGGGAAGTACTCTGTTGTAGGCTTCTACAAAGAACCTTCTATGGTGGATTCCCCTAGAGGGATAACCGATTTGACCTTGTCCTTAGTTCTGTGCTCTGGTTGCCAAAGTCTGGTTTCAGTTGTCTTTTGTTTTCAGTCTAGCCTGACTGTTTTGGATAAGAGTATGCATTCGTCTGTCACAACTTGTAAGCATATGTCCTGACATCAGCAATGGATTCTAGCACTGATGATTAAAATAGCAGAAACAAAAAATGAATACTTCTTACCACTTCTGGCACTATCTACTCTTCCAGTACCAGTGCTACTGGCACTAAAACCCATGACAGGGCATGATCTATTCATTCATCTTCAGCTGTGTATGATCAAGAAGACTTCACTACTTATGGGAGTCTTGTGTATACCTACAAACACTACATGTGATGCTCAATGATCCGACTCAGAGAACTGAACTTGTGCTGCCAAGGAAATCAGTGTGTAACTTTAGTCCCATGTTAACAGAAAAAAAAGTATCATATTTGAATTTTATGTTCCTGGAACACATGACTTATGAAGGGTTTCAGGTTAAATGATCCTTCTACTGTAGATTTACTTAAAAGTGGTTGTGTAGTCCCAGCCTCGCCTCCTAGTGGTCAATTGATCTCAGCCATTCACACACGTTGTCCTACAGTCAATGCTTCCCAGAAATCCCCTGGACCCGATTTCATCTACAAGTCTCAGAGGGTGGGTTGCTCCAATAAGGATTAAGTTTAAATCTAGATTAAATCAAGGTTTATCTAATCATTCTGTTGCACAAAACTTTAAACCTTGTTTAAAAATATACGGGCTTTCATTTAAACCATCGTTTTAATCTTGGATTTAATTTCACAATAAACCTGGATTAACTGCAATCTTGTAGCTCCGTCACTTTAAACTCAGGTTTATATTTCAGATAGGGGTTAAATTTAAACTTGCTATTGAGTAGGTTTAAATTGTCAAAATGGCAGCACTTATTTGGTGGATTGGAGAAAATGAAAGAGTTCCTCGCAGAAAAATAAGGGACATCTGAATTATATCCCACTGGTCCTGCAGTTCCAGCCTTGTACCCGCGTAGTAACTGTGCAGTGCCAGCCTCACCTCAAAGTGTTCTGGTGGTTCCTGTCTTCACTATTAGTAGCCAGATAATCCCAACCTTGCTCCCTATTCATTCAGTAAACCCATTTCCACCTGTCGGTAATCCTGCCTTGTTTCCCAAGAATCCTGATATCCCAGGCATGGGGAAGAGCTTTTTCCAACTATTTCCATATTATTACGTCACATCTGTATTCCTATAAAATTTGAAGACATGGCCTGGGTTAATGGGACAGAATGTAATAGTGAACAGACGACCTTAAGACCGGATCTTCATGCTGTAGAGCAGCTGGAAGATGGAAAAAAAATAGGGAAATTTAGCTTCCCTTGGGAGGATTACAATAACCACCCACGCGCTCTGTAACCTCTATAAACATTCAGATGTAAACTCAGATGTAGACGTCCTTGAGAGTCCTGAATGTGTTCTGTCCACAAGTATCTAAGTACAGTCAGTGGTATTTCTGAACTTTTAAGGAGTTCAAGCAAAATCCTTCTTTGGGCCCTTTGACCAAACGTTCTCTATTTACCAACCAAACCCCAAAACAATCCACTATTGCGTGATGCAATACTCTGACCTAATTTCAGTCTGAATCATTCCTTGCGAAACATACTGCTATCATCCACTTGATAGTATCTGAGTTTGTACACAGTTATTATCACCTCACTGTATTTATTTTGTAGGTAGAACCTCACTGATCTCACTTGCATCAGCTGGGACTTGCTCAGGCAAGTCTTTCACTTTCGCATTCTCAACATATGGAGCTGTAGGTACACGTTTGTTTTGATGGGGATCTTGGGCTGGAGGATAGGCATTGTTCTGAGTCACGGCATCGGTGGAAATCAGAAAAGTTTTGGCAAACTAGAGTTTCCCCTCACTGTTTTGTAATGTCTTGTGCTTTGCACTGCTACTTGACTTGTGGTAGAGTATCTTGTTCTCACATTAACTGACTAATGTGTGTTTTATACTGCTGCGTATCAGCTGGTATACGCTACACTAATACAGTAGTAACATCCTCTCTGCAAGCTTGCCACATTATGCAAAATATGAGACATGAAGCATGATTTCAGCATTCTTGAAGAAAAGTTTCAATTTGTGTTTCCAGGAAAGATCAGCATCAAATCCACATAATCAGTAAACGTAATGAATTCAGGGGTAAAAATACATCAGTGGATCAGACTAATTTCAGGCCGATTTTAGCCGTGAAGGTTATAATTAATAACATACAGGATGTTCTGTAAGGAAATCAAGCATGTCCTTGTTTGGCCTGCCATCTAGCTTTGTGTCAGTACAGTCAGGTCTTTCAATCTACAGCCACCAGTTATCATTCATTCATCTTCAGTATCCTGGCCAGGGTCCAGGTGAATTCTGAGTCTATCCCAGGAACATGCCCTGAATGGGACGCCAGTCTATCACAAGGCACAATGATCACACACACACACACACACACACTCATTCACTACACCAAGCGGCAATTTGGTGTTGTCAATCCAAGGAAGAAGGAGGAAACCGGAAAACCTTAAAGAAAACAATGTGGACGCAGGGAGGACATGCAAGGACTATAATCTGAGCTCAGAATCGAACCGAGAACCCCGAAGCGGTGGTGGCTGAAGGCAATGCAATACCAGGACGATGTGCAGAGCAGACAGATCAAGCCCCTGTTTCAGCTCCCTGTTCGGAAAATCTGTTTAATAAAAAAAAATCCTTGTAAAGAGAATGGATCTGATATTAAAGTGCAGTTGAAAAACATTTCAAAGTTCAATTCTGGCTAATTATATTTCTCAGATAAGAGAAATTATATTTCTCCATCACTCATCGCTAATGTACAGCCTAATGCGGTGTGTGTTCGGAGTGTCTAAGTGTGTCCAGGAGTAGTGTTGTGCATTCTGATGAAGTGTTCTGAGAGCAACCGGGATGATAACACATAGCACACAGAGACATGTACTCACTGAGACAGTATCAGTTAAGTAATACACTTCTTACAAGTGCCTCACAGCTCCAGAGTCCCCAGTCTGAGTTCCACACATTCTCCCTGTGTCCATGTGGGTTTCCTCGGGGTTCTCCGGTTTCCTCTAAGTGACAAAAAAAACATGGAGGTAGGCAGATCGGCTACGCTACGTTCCCCCTGGGTGTGAACGTGTATGTGCGTGCACGGTGCCTTAAGATGGACTGGCGTCCCATCCTAACTGAGCTATCGCCCGTGCGCCCAGTGTTCCCGGATCCAGCACGACCTGTAACGCTCACAGGAGTTGAACAGACGCCTATTAAGTTTGAGGTTTTTAAAACAACTGACAGTGTGTCAGTGCACGTGTGACAGTTTAGAGGAAACATATGACATCACCATAAGGCCACTACTTGGTGCTTCTGCTTACCCTGTATTTCTGCTCGGCCTCGTCCACACAGACCAGCGCGTGAGACCGATGCTCTTGAGATACGGCGCAGACGAGACACACGAGCTCGTGCTCCTCTTCGCAGTACAGCTTGAGCTCCTCGCGGTGTCGCGCGCAACGCGGTGCGAGGCTCGGTGTGCTGCCCTCGGCGCTTGCGCTCTCCTCCTCGATCTCCCGGCTGTAACTCTCCACGATGTTGGCCACGATGCGGTTGGGCCGGTAACTGTGACCGGGGAAAACTTTGCGGCACTGAGGACACGAGCCGGAGGAACCGGTGCCAGGTTGTCCGGGTGCGCGCGTGCCTGCGCCACCGCCTCCGCCGCTCCAGTAGTTAGTAATGCAGGAGTGGCAGAACGTGTGATCGCAAGGGAGAGACACGGGCTGCTTGAATAAATCCAGGCAGATCGAGCAAGTCAGATCGCGGCTCAGTCTCTGCGCCATTTTTGCCTTTTCTGTTTTTTCTGGTTTGGCACGCTTGTTAGACATCGGATCGGTTTTGGGGAGGGGGAATCTTATTCTTGCAAATTCCTGGAGATGTTGTTATTCTCTGTCTAATATGCAGAAGGTCTCTGGTCTCCTATTGTCTTCTTGTTCTTGCTGGAGAAGCAGCCTGGAGTTTGGATCTTGAACACTCTCTCTCTCGCTCTCTCTCTCTCTCTCTCTCCCTCACTCGTCTTTTTTGGCAGGCTCGACACAGTCTTCCTGTTGACTGTCAAAAAGGAAAAGGGGGAGATTGTAAAAGAGTGGGCTGGTGGGCGTTTCGCGTCTCCAACTCGTTTCAGGAGCAAATGGGTGTGTGTGTGTGTGTGTGTGCTTCACTGTTTCGGACTTTGCTTTCTAAAGGATGACTTGACGTCATCCTTACAAGCCAAGGTTTAATTATAAGGCACGTTTAAATACAGCACATGTTAACCAAACTAATTAAAGCTAAAAAAAAAAAAAAAAAATACCCAATACAATGAACATCAAAGTACAAAAAAAAAAATATATATATATATATCGAAATGACAATATACTACAGCATGTAACATGTATGTAGGGAGGAAAAAAAGACAAAAAAGCAAAGAAATAAACACTGAAAATGATTTAAACTACTGAAAAGTTTACACAATGTTGGAAAAATGGGGTGTTTTGGAGAGTTAATGGTTCTTTACGGGTTTAAGAGCACAGAACCCCATCCCTGGTCCAACACAGGACACAGGGGTAAGGGAGCCTGTGAACCATAAATAGTGCGTGAGAAGAGTGAATCTAAGAGTGCATGATATGTATTAAAGACCTTGGGAGTATACACAGGTTTATAAATTGGGTGGGCGGATGTAGTTCAGGTGGTAGAGCGGGTTGTCCACTAATCGTAGGGTTGGTGGTTCGATTCCCCGCCCACATGACTCCACATGCTGAAGTGTCCATGGGTAAGCCTCATCCGCCGGGCTCCAGCCAGAGGTCCACATGGCTGCCTCAGAGCTCCAGCACAAGCACCTACGGGAAGGTCTCAGCTCGGGAGCCTCAGCCTGAGGTTAACCTGGTGACCTCAGAGTTCGAACCTGAGACAGACGAGGTGGGCTCACGAGGTAAGACACTGAACCCCAAGTTGCTCCCAATGGCAAGTTAGCGCCTTGCATGGCAGCTCTGCTACCATTGGTGTGTGAATGGGTGAATGTGACACAGTGTAAAGCGCTTTGGATAAAAGCGCTATATAAGTGCAGACCATTTACCTTTATTGAGTCAGATTGATGGATACAGGAGTCCAAAGTGCAGAGCTTTTACTCCTGCTGTTATTCTACATAAAATATTTTAAAACCCCACTGGAGTGACTCTGCATGTGTCAGCACTGCAATCCAGTAAGTCAAGCCACATGTGTCCTACTTTCACCCACTCCATCTTTCTAACCCTCTACAACACTGCAGCGGAGAAAGTGATTAGTACTTGGCTTAATTCAAAACACATTTCCAATTATGCTCTGTAATAAGTGAGATAGACACAGAGTAGTTCTGTCTCCTAAGCTGCCTTCATACGCTCATTGGAACATCATTGCAAAGTCTTGACTTCAAGTTAATGTCGGTTCTAGTTAACTTGTTTATTTTGTTTCTTATTGTTATACTTCTTATTTTGTTTCCTAACATTTTCCCATTTGTAAAAGTTTACATAATGCCTAAACTATGGCCTATTGAGCAACCACACACAGCATCATACACTGTAAAAAAAAAATAATTAACAGTGTATGATGCTGTAAATGTTGTGAATTTGTGAATTTTCAGTAGCTCACCATCAGTGGAGTTACTGTAATTAATATTTACTTCAGCCTCCTGTGTAGCATTATATACCTCACACCTGTCAGGTCACAGCAAACCAGTGACTACATTTCCCATCCTGCACTGTGGCCTAGAAACATGGCCGCCATGGACTGCAATTCTCAGACACTCATTCATTCTAATCAGGCACACCTGCATCCAACCTCACGCACAATCACACCACAGTTTAAAATGACTTTCTAGGCTTTCACTTTTTGCGAAGTATTGAGTGTTATCACCACACCAAGCCTTTGTACCCTGTTCCTCGTTTCGATTCAGGTTCTTTGAATTTGTTTCTGGTTTCTCGTTCTCCATTCTTGCCTTTGCCTCGTTTATGCCTGTTGGCTGATCACCTGACCCATTGCCTGTTTATTGTCTCACAATTTGGATTTGTCTGCCTGCCTTGCTTTATTAAAAGCTCTTATCTGCAGTTGCATCCGTCCTAACCTTCATTACATTAATAACGTGACAACACCTAAACCATGGAACACTGCTGTCTATAAAACAGCCACCCTGAAGCCATATTGCTTTCCTCCTTATCAGATACTCGGTAGATTTAATACGTGAAACCTTTGTTAAATAACACACACAAGAGCCCAATCAATAAGTACAACTCGCTCCTGTAGTTCCGTCTGCCGTATGCTGAAGTCACGATTTGTAGTAAATAAGAGTAAGTAAGAGTGATTTAGATTTAATGTGAATGAAAGAAGTGAAGCCAAAGCCCCAATTCCATAATTAACAGATTAAAACATGCTGTTCTTTAATAAATAAAATGTACCATTGTTAATCATACGTGTACAATATGGTGAAGCGTTCTATAAGGAGATGTTTATTGACTATTTATTAAAGGAGTCTCCAGTGTCAGAACCGGTTAGTAGCCTAAGTTTTCCATGTCTTCCGGACACAGGACCCCCCAGGTTCTTGGTAGTATTTGTTTGTACTTTTTTGTGTTATTAAATGTGCACTTATATACCATATAATCTCCCATTCACACACCGATGGTAGCAGAGCTGCCATGCAAGGTGCTAGCTTGCCATCGGGGGCAACTTGGGGTTCAGTGTCTTGCCCAAGGACACTTCGGCATGTGGAGTCACCCAGGCCAGGAATCGAACCACCAATCCTACGATTAGTGGACAACCCACTCTACCAACTGCGCCACAGCCGCCCGACATCAACATCAAGGGAGAGAAAAAGACAGACTGGTGAAAGAATGCCAGTTAAAACAGCCGTGAATGTGAACTAACTTGATGTTTGGCAACATTAAATGTAATATAGATGGATAAAAGTATGACGTGTCAGTCATTAATGAATATATAAAAGAAATAACTGCTGGAAAAGTGTGTTGGTGTAAGAGAAATTCAAACACTTCAGGATGTGGTGTTATAGGATAATAAAAAACACGTTAGTTGGAAACACATAAAGCTTTACACCACCCCATAATCGATTGTTTTCCAATAATGGCAGACCCAGAGGTGTTTTATTTCTTAGTTTCACAGCATGTTAATGTAGCTCTACAGCAAGGTCCTTTGCTTCAGTATAATCTGCAGTAAAGTACATGTGCATTACTGTTTTGAGTAGTTATAAGTCGTAATGTGAACACGTTATTCAGATTGAACAGATAATACAATATATCCTGGACAAATACAGATACGAACAATAGGAGGAATATTTGGTGGTTTTCTTTAGAAAGCCTGCCAGCTTCAGGGCCTGAGATCCTGCAGGACAAACAAAAGGCTCGTGTATTTTTATACGCATGTTTGGTTGCCAAGTTTGGTTGCCGGGTTTCAGCCTCAACTACAGCTGAACTACAGCTACTTTCAGGTAGGTTGGTCAGTGGTTAGGACATTGGCTTCTGATTGGAAGGCTGTGAGTTCAAATCCCAGCACCTCCAAGAAGAACAATAGGAGGAGGTGGGCCCTTGAGCAAGGCTCTACACCTGCTCAGCTTTATAAAAAAATAAAAAATAAAAATGAGTCACTCTAGATAAGGGCGTCTGCCAAAGGCCATAAATGTAATGAAACTACAGCTCAAAACTCACACAAAAAGATTTGAATCTGGCCCAAAATGTTCAGGAAAACGAAGACGCATTTTATTTCTTTTTCTCAGACTAATAAGAACTGTGGTGTGCATTTTTTTTTTACTTAAAACTTTAAAAAGAGCAAGTTTGTTACCATGATACTAATGGGAGGCTAAACAATTCCTTACTGAGCTCCAAAATAAAATCAGATTTCTACCATATTTCTGTACAGACAAAAGAAATATGTTTTTTTTCCCCCCGGGGGATGGGGCAGTGCTCCATACAGTATAAGTCATTAAGACTGCACACTGTTCACACGGCAGCACATCTCTGCTGAGTTCACCAATAAAATAATCCTTTAATTCATTTTAAAATGATTGTAAAACTTGTAAGTTCATTGCACGTGTTTTTCATTGTTCTTAAAAGTTTCTCATTGAAAGAAAATGTTCTCTGAAAATCGTACAGGTGTTGTAATGAAATGCTGCTTAAAGGAGCCCATTTTAACTCGCAGCGCAGCGCACTGCGTCCAGTCTTCAAAGTAAATTCTGATAACGTGTCCAGAGAACATTTCTGATCATTCTGGAATTTAACAAGCCCAAAAACTAACATGTGAATCTGAGAAAATATTAGATGGCTATTATTGTTGGCTAACTGTTGCCTAAATATCAGTTTCTAGATTTGGGAAAGACGCTGATGCTTCAAAAACAGTTAGCTGGTGTGGGAATACACATTTAAGATATATGTATATATATCAATCAGTCATAATATTAAAAGCATTGGCAGGTGAACCGTGAATATCACTGATTATATCATTACAATGGCACCTGTCAAGGGTTATAGTCCGTGAACAATCGCAAAACGTTCTCAAAGTTGATGTTTTGGAAGCATGAAAAATGGTCACGCATAAGGATTTGAAAGACTTTTGTGGTTAGCATGTTTGCCATGCACCTCCAGTGTCAGGGGTTCGATTCCCACCTCCGTCCTGTGTGTGTGGATCTTGCATGTTCTTCCTGTGAATCGGGGGTTTCCTCAAGGTACTCTGGTTTCCTCCCACAGTCCAAAGACAAGAGCAGCTCTAAAATTGTCCATAGTGAGCAATTGTGCCCTGTGACGGATTGGCACCCTGTCCAGGTTGCCTCCCGACCTGTGCTGGGAGTCCCCCAGAATAGGCTCTAGGCTCCCCCATGACCCTGTTTAGTATATGCGGTACAGAAAATGGATGGATGGATGATTATATCTGAAACACATATGTACCATACTTCTTATAGCATGCTTTTGAGAGTTTTTACATTGTAGTTTTGGTGTTACCCATAATGCAACGCTCATATATGATGGAGAAATAGCAACGGAATGATTATGTCGTTAAAACGCTTTTTTTGCAGACACTCTCCATTTTGGACACTCTTGTGACTAACTCTATAATGACTACTTGGTGAGGAATCATTTGAAACCACAACAAAACTACACAAGCAAGGAGATGTTTACGAATCATGTTGTGGTCAAACCCAGTCACAGAGCTATTATTCCTCTTCTGGACCGCACATAAAGGTTTTACTAACTAAAGCGTGGCACTCGGAGCTTTGTAATTTGCAGATATTTTACTGACTGCAGGAAAACACCAGCATCTGCAAAAAATCACAGCTTATGTTAACTGTAGAACACAGGGTCCATACTTTCCTGTAGAGGAAAAATGACAAGGTTTAATGCTTACAAAGCACTAGACTTCTTAATAAAATGTTAAATAAATATCTTCTTCTGTAATAGGAGCACCTGTACATCTGCACCTTCATGCAATTATCCAATCAGCCAATCATGTAGTAGCAGCAGAATGCATTAAATCATGCAGATACAGATCAAGTGCTTCAGTTAATGTTCACATCAATCATGGGGGAAGGATGGGGGAAACGTGATCTCAGTGTTTTTACCTGTGGCATGATTCTTGGTACCAAATGGGTTGCTTTGAGTATTTCAGAAACTGCTGATCTCCTGGGTTTCTCAAACACAACAGTCTCAAGTGTTTGTTGCAGAATGGTGCGAAAAACAAAAAACGTCCAGTGAGCAGCAGTTCTGCAGGTTGTCAGTGAGAATGGCCGGACTGGTTCCAGCTAAAAGGAAATCTACAGTAACTCAAATAACCACGTTTTACAAGCATGGTGAGCAGAAAAGCATCTCAGAATACATTGAAACTTGAAGGGGTTGGGCTACAACAACATCAGACTACATCAGGTTCCCCTCTTGTTCTGTATTAGAACAAGCGCATTAATAGAAACCTTTGATTTGCCTTGAACACCGAAGTAACCTCAGATCTGGTGTTACAGAAGATTAATCAACACCTTCTCAAAAATCTGAATAAAGAATTTAAACGCGTTGTGGTATAAAATAAATGGTATCACTCCTCAGACTTAAGTAGGAGGCGTGGCCTAAAATTTTGAGATGAAATTTTCTGTTAGAGGTCTTTAGGATGATAGGATGATAATACTTAGTTCTTTATATATATATATATATATATATATATATATATATATATATATATATATATATATATATATATATATATATATAAACTTCTTTAATACAATTCATTCAGCTAGTTTAAGAGCCTTTTTATGTACAAAGGGAATTACTGATTCCAATAGTGCCATTTGTCACATGACAAAAGTGTTATGCTGCCTGCTTTTACTTGTTAGTAACATTTGCATAATAGCTGTACTGCAAAACTAAATATGCAAACTAAAGACACAAAAAAAGAACTAGATTTTTTGGAGTGGCATGATATCTCTAGTTTTATGGATGAAAATGACTGAGAACTGAGAAGCAGCATGCAAGCAGCATGAAATGAGTAAATGAAATTAACTTATGAAAAACTTCATTCCTCCTCTTTCTGTATGTAACACAACACTAGTGACCGTATTTTAACGACACTATTGTCTGTTGAATATTGAGATATTTTTTATATAACTGACTATCAGTATATGATTGCTTAAGGAAGCCATATGAGCTCAGCTTCCATTTATCTTTGTCTCACTGTAGTTGCAATTTCCTGCCTTTCTCACCAGCTTCCATGAAACGATGATAAATGTCTCGCAGATTTCCACATGGAACTTATAGGAACTTACATACCTAAAACTCGGGCATGATTATTATTAATCTTAGAGCTATGCTTGTTTTTATAGCTGTTGTTTTGCTTTTTTCTTTACTGCTTATTTCACTTTTATCACTTTTAACAGCAGGCTTATCCTTCAGAAGCTTTCCAAAAGATTATGAAGTGTGTAAGAGAGTACGTTTAGACTGCAACACATCCAGCATGGAGTAGAAATGATTATGATAAAAATGCTCCACTAGCTCTTCATATGAGTTAAAGCCTTAACTATGTGCTTTATGCGAATGCTTTTTCAGTTCATGGATCCATTCATCTAAATATTGTTTGACATCTATGGTCATTATGGTCATCAGTGATGCTGATTACAGTTTCCTTCGGAGAAAAATGGAACAAGTTCGTAACCATGTGCATACGTACGGTCATTATGTAACCGAGTATGACTGAAAATAAGAGCAGTAACAATATGGGTTTTCTGTACGTGTTTTGTTTTTGTGTTCGTATTATATTAGTAATGGTTTGGTCTGTAGGTGGTAAATAATTCGATGCTGTGATTTTGGGTGAAACGTCATTGAACTATGGTCCTGTTTTATATTCCATTGCACATACATCTCTCTCTACTCCAACCTGTACTTGCAAGTTGTGTTGTGACAGCTGACATTGTAATGTCTTCCTAAGTGCAGTGGATATATGGACCATACTTACTTAGTTGATTAGAAATGATTGCGCCTGGACAAACTATTGAATAACGTTTCATTTCTAATGAAAGTGCTGTAAGATAGTAAGATACACCAAAACACCGGACACAGGCGTTTCTTGAACCTCAAGAGATAAAGGAGTATGTTTAAGCTAACCCAGACATTAAAAAGTGGACTTTCCCACAGCTGGAGAGAGTAATGGAACAGAGCGGAGAAATCCCGCTGAGGTCATCATTAAACTCTCAGCATGGATCAGGTCACAGCCTCGTACATCAGAGTTGGATGAAACAACAAAACGACCGCTATGTTGACATACCTCCAAGGGAGGGGGGGTGAAATGTAATTAACTCATGTTCATCCCTCCTTGGCTCACATCCCTCCGTGAGGAGTATCTGCATTTGATTTCATGGGTGTTGGACAACTTTCATTTTTGGTTTTAAACAAACCACAGCCACGCAAACTTTTTTTGTGAACTGTACACAACCAAGATAGGGTTTTTTTTCTGTAACTTCAGCATTGGGGAAAACTTTGGCTTTGAAGTACACACCTAAACACCACAGTAGGAAAAATCATAATTTGTTTTTCAAATTTTGTAGCAAGGGACCCATTTTTAACTGTACAAAAACCACAACAATTTAAATGTGTACAAGAATATTCAGTTTAAATATTAAGTCGAAGTAGCGTTGAATAATATTATAAGAGAGTTATTGAGATTTGGATTAAATCAGTCAAACAGGAATTCACTAATAAATATCCATGCATACATACATGTCTTTGAACTGGGTGAGGAAACCTGAGTATATATATTAAATACATGTACACATAGCAGAGAGAGGATTCGAACCCTCAACCCTGGAGGTGCGAGACAAACGTGCTAACCACAAAACCAACGTGCAACCCCACTGATAAATATGAGTGGAATTCATTAACAAATATAATAAATTGGATGGGTTGTGAGTTCCACAACCCATACCGCTGCAGCACAATTAAAAAGATTTTTTGAGAAGCACCGTCTTAAATAACGCAAGCATGCGGTTCATTATTGGGGGAAACAGCGACATCGAGTGGCCGGTAAGTGGTATTGTGTAGCGTGAATACCCGGATGAAACGGCGGTCTCAGATTTGTAAACTGTTTAAAAAACAAAGCTATTCATACATAACCACCAAGCCGTCTATCAAATGAATGATGTATACAATTATTACAAATTATTTGAGAGAAATATATTGCAAAAGATAAAATACACCACCACAAACGCTGCATGAAAATCGGAGAAACGAGTCGGTGACGTCATATGCAATGCTTTATGGGACGTGTAGTTTCTACCCTCACGCGCCGTTTAGCCTAGACAGAGACCGACTTTGTAGCCTCTGTAGGTTATAAAGTTCATATTCAGTTGTCCCAGGCACTGCGGAAATGTCCACATTTGTCGTGTTCAAAACTTTTAAAACGTTTGTGTAATCATTTCCAGGAATATCCGGTTTCTATTTACTTCCGGAAGTAGAGCAGCTTTTTTTCCAGATTTGTGAAACATTATCCCAAAGTTTAATTTCTTTTTTTTAATAAAATACAATAAATAAATCAACATTGTATACATATAGTTGTTTCTAAATTATTTAAGACAGCGGGGAAAGTGCACGGCCCAGTTGTGCGACGTAAAAGCGGAAGTGACGTCAGTGACGGCGTCCGGCATGTCTATCAAAAGAAGAAGAAACGCGCGCGCAGAGACATTTCGGAGCAGTTTATGAGCCGTCACGCGCGTGTTTCTTTTTTTTTTTGTTGGCTGTTAATTTTGAACTAAAGTTGAATCCAAGAAAAGGTTCCTGATTTTACACCGACATCAAGAGCATTAGAAAGACGCGCGAACTTAGTTAGTTGTATATTTAAGTATTAGTTTACGTCGTAACCGGTTTTTTTAATTAAAAAAAAAAAAAACAACAACCGCAGAGATGTTTGAGGCCCGGCTGGTTCAAGGTTCCATCCTGAAGAAGGTGCTGGAAGCTCTGAAGGATCTGATCACCGAGGCGTGCTGGGATGTGAGCTCGTCGGGAATCTCTCTGCAGAGCATGGACTCGTCTCATGTGTCCCTGGTGCAGCTCACACTGCGCAGCGATGGCTTCGACTCGTACCGCTGCGACAGAAACCTCGCCATGGGAGTCAACCTCAGCAGGTCAGACTTCACACCGAGAAGCAGGACGAAAGCGCACGCGTGTATACTGACGCTCCTGTCTAACCCACATCGCCTTCGTATTCACCAGAGCGAGGTTACACAGCGTTTTGTAAACATGGCGGACGTGTTCTGACATGCGCGTGAGGCGTTTCGAGTCATTCCTCGGACTGTCCTAAGTCACTTTTTTATTATTATTATTATTATTATTTTTAAATAAACGTGCAGCTCTATATTACACACAAAACCTCAATTTTGTTCGTTTTAATGCTACAAATCTGTATTTTGTCTAGTCAAACTCGCCGCTCTTTTGTGTGTGTGTGTACGCGCGCTGCGTGTGACGTCATTTTCGCGCGCAGACCCGCTGTTGGCGGGAAAGTTCATTCGCGCGCTGCAGAATGTTCTAGCCTGTTTTTTTTTTAAACCGGAAGCAGGATTATTTTCTAGTTAACTGTTGAATAATTCCCACTTTTAACTTGTAACCGTAACCACTGAGGTGTCATTCGACCTGTTTATTAGGAGTATTATGTTGTATAAAGAGATTTGTTTGGTTTTATCCCCCCCACACACACACAAAGAAATCTAACATGATGTTTCATTTGCGAAATAAAAGGCATCAATATTGAAAAGTAAATGAGTAAAACTTTTCACCGCTTTGATGTTCTCTTAATAGCAAGATAACGGCTTAAACACTCAGATAAAAATGTGCCTTAGATCACTGATGGACATCCATTTTTTGGTAAATGTTTCAAAATGTCAGGAAGCCTCCAGCAATCATCATCAAAAGTGGAAGCACGGCACCGGTCGTGTTGACTCTATTCGACTCGGACGTTGCACGTGGTGTTGCTCATTTTTATATTGTGGTGTATTTGATGATAATGATCATCCTTTTCCTTTACCAGTATGTCCAAGATCCTCAAGTGTGCTGGGAACGAGGACATCATTACACTGAGAGCGGAGGACAACGCAGACTCTCTGGCTCTGGTTTTCGAGACTCTCAGTGAGTTCATGTCTGTTTAATTTACCGGGACAGGTTTGACCTTCTCATGCACACACACGTATTCTTCAACATGTAGATTCTGGAATATATTCGTTCACAGATTACTGTATATTCTGTTTTTGTGCGTGTGGGCGGTGATTATTTCAATGAAATTCTCTTGGTAATCCTTTCAGATCAGGAGAAAGTCTCTGATTATGAGATGAAGTTGATGGACCTGGACGTGGAGCAGCTTGGAATTCCAGTAAGTGTTAATATAATCGGACACAAAGATTCCCAGGTTTAAAACTAAACAAGAGTGGAACTGAAGTTAATTGGGGGTGTGCTCTTGTTTGGCAGGGGTTACACGTGTTTGAAATGACGTTAACGACACTATTGGGGTGCTTGGGAAAGAGTTTAACATTTATAATCCACTGAGCTGCTCATGGTGTCTTGTTTGAAGAATCGGTTTCTTCTGTGCCTCATGTTCAGTAAGAGAATGTTCATGTTTTTGCGTTTGTAGGAGCAGGAGTACAGCTGTGTAGTGAAGATGCCCTCTGGTGAATTCGCCCGGATTTGCCGGGATCTGTCCCAGATCGGAGATGCTGTGATGATCTCCTGTGCTAAAGACGGCGTGAAGTTCTCTGCCAGCGGTGAACTGGGAACCGGAAACATCAAACTGTCCCAAACCAGCAATGTGGACAAAGAGGATGAGGCTGTAAGAGTCTTTTTGTATACGTGTATGCGTGTGTCCAAGAGAGGTTTTCAACAATGTCTATATCTCTAGCACACTTGTGACACATTTATCCCCTGGTCTGATTAGGTGACGATTGAGATGAATGAACCTGTCCAGCTAATTTTTGCTCTGAACTACTTGAACTTCTTCACCAAGGCCACTCCTTTATCCAAGACAGTCACACTCAGCATGTCTGCAGATATTCCACTTGGTAAGACATGATGCAGTCACTTGTGAACGTTTTACATATCCACATGATCAAACCCTGACTTGATCAGGTGGATCACCATGTTAAATCTCTATCCATAATCGCAACTATGAATAGCACTTGTATCCACTTTATAGTATACATAATGTATATGTTATTATTCCTGATTAGTTTTTACTTTTCTCATTTCTCCCTCTTTCTCTTTCTTCTCCTTCAGTGGTGGAGTACAAGATTGCAGATATGGGTCACATCAAGTACTACCTGGCTCCTAAAATCGATGAGGAGTCATCCTGAATTCTCACATCATCCACTTCAGCCCCAACTATACCTGTATAACTGGTACATATTGGCAGTTCCTTGGTTCACGGATCAGGGGACAGACACAACAGACTGTCAACACTGAATCTCACATCAACGTGTGAATTTTCAGTCTTTTGTTTATTTTTGATTTCGTTTTTGCCCCCCTTTTTTTTATTATTATTTTTGATTTCTACTCCGATCTGCCTCTTTAAGCACTAGGAGTTTGTTCATCTTCGTTCCAATACTTTGTAGATAAAAAAAAAAATCTTGTACATTTCTAATAAACATTTTGTAATGTGACTTTGTTTCTGTTTTCCCTCATCGCGGTCCTTTTATTGATTTAAATTACTGTAAATTGTCAACAAAATAAAAATTTTAGTTAATCTTGATGAAGCAAATTAAGCAAGGTTCAAACATACACAAGGCATCCCCATTGGATTTCTAGTCCAACACCTTAACCGCTCGGCCACAACAGTGGCAGCTTGGCAGTGCTAGAGTTTGAACCCCCGATCTGATCAAAAACCCAAAGTCTTAACCACCAAGGCACCACTGCATCACACGGAACCACGATAACATCTAATGCATTACCTAATCTTGTACTTTTAATCATATAAATCTAAAGCAGACTGAATTTCTATAGCTGGTTTCTATATTTGCATTTATTTTAGGGGAGGGGGGGGCTGTGGTATTTTCTCTCTACCACTCTATCAGGAGTTTCAAATGTGTGATCCAAATACGGTATAAATCCAAAATTAGATTTCGTACGATTGTGTAAATCTAAGGCAGATTGAACTTCTACTGCAGTATTTTCTCAGTAACTTAGTCACTTTTCTTACATTGTATGCTGCTATACTAGAAGAAAATGTAGGGTTGTTCAGGAGTTACATCTGAATCATGTAAATAATCTAAATCTTTTCCATAAAGCAGATTAGATGTTCACAGCCGTTTCCTTCTCCACATTTTGCATTGTATATTTGGGAAATGTAGGGTAGTTCAGGAGTTAGTGCTGGACCTCAACCAGTTTCAGTGGTGGAAATTGGGTGCTAATTAGGGAGGTGTGATATCTAAACGTGGAGCTACCTCTACATTTTCTGGAACTGGTTTGGTTCCAAAAAAAATCCATTTTCATTTTAGATCTCTGTTTCTGAGGCTCTCAAGATCACATCAGTCATTTGTAGCCAAAAACTGTGGTGCAGGGTACTGTATTTATATTGCCACTGACATAGTTATCACAATAAATGCCAGAATATATATTGCAGTGTAGTTTTAAGTCCATATCGCTCATCTCTAGTACCAAACCCTTTCTTGCTGCAAGTAGGGTTTAAATCCCCATTGGATTACAAATCCAAAGTTGGTTTGTTCATGTATTTGGGTTGGACTGCAACCAATTTTACTTAAATGGACATGTGCTGAAAGTTCCAGAGCTTTGGTGGAAATGGAGTACATCTGATGGTTAGGAGGCCATAACTGAATTATATTTTTATTGGTTAAGGGTACAGAGTTTTAAAACCTTCGCTGTGAGCAGGGTTTGAACCTGCGTGGGGAGACCCCATAGGATTTCAAATCCAACTCCTTAACCACTCGGCCATCACAGCTTCTTTAACAGCTGCACTAGAAGGCATCAGCTAATCTTTAAATCAGGTCTCATACAATCACATCTACATTTTCCTTAAAGTGGATTGGCTCTCAGTTTTCTTCTGCTCCACATTTGAAAACTATGGTAGTTCAGGAGTTAGTGCTGGATCTCAGCCAGTTTTACTGGTGGAAAATCGGTGCCAAAACCTTTCTTGCTGCAAGTAGGGTTCAAACCTGCATTATTTATTTGGAAATGTTCTGCAGTATTCTCAGTACTACTCAGTCTCTTTTCTTACAATGTCTGCTGCTACACTAGACAAATTTTGGTCCTAGAATAAATCAAGAGTGCTACACTGGAAGCATTTCAATCCTAAACATAGTTCAGGAGTTTCAAGAGTGTGATCCAAATACAGTGTAAATCTAATGCTTTCTACTAATCTTTAAAATTAAGTTTCTTATCATGTACATCTAAGGCAGATTGGATTTCTACTGCAGTATTTTCTCAGTCTCTTTTCTTACATTGTCTGCTGGTACACTAGAAGACTATGTGGAGTAGGTCAGCAGTTAATACTGGACCACTTTGTGCCAAGCCCTTTCTCAAGGGTTCTTGTCTGTAGAGTGTTAAAACTGCTCTTCTCGCTGCGAGCAGGATTTGAACCTGCGCAGGGAAACCCCATTGGATTTCGAGTCCAACGCCTTAACCACTCGGCCATCACAGCTGAACATTAGCTAATTAGCTACATTTATTATATAAGGTGACCTGAAACGATGTCCAAAATCCGCTTACAGTTGTCTCCTGCTGCATTTCAGGCCTAAATTTAGGGCAGCTCAGATGTTTCACATGTCTCCTCTTACTGTTTCTGTGGCTTGGAAACACTAGACGTGGGATAGCATGGTCTCGCTGAGGAGGCTATCGATCTGTCTGTCATTTAAAACCGATTGATTGAGAAAGTGTTGCAGAGGAATGCTCCTGACAGCTAATGGCTGTCAATGGTTATGGATGGAGAGAAGACAATGAACGCTTTCTGTCAGGAGACACAGAATAATAGTTTTGCACATTTTTGCTTCTGTAGCGAAATGTGAAATGCTGTTTTTGTAACGTTTAGTGCAGAATTATGGGATTACCTGTTCCAAGAAGGACAGACACGATGCTACCTTCAAAGTATCCATTGAAAACAACTTATTCTGCACTCTAACTGGTACAGATTTTATCTCAGGAGCACAATCTCCACTCCAAGATGCTAACTACCTAGATTTGCATACTCCTAAATGGAACATAGTGATGATATTGTGATCGTTATCCCATTGTATCATACCACTGATTTTCAGTACATGTCCAGTGTGTATAATTGTAAAAAAAAAATTAAAAAAAAGTTTTTAATTTAATTACTTTTTTTTATTATTATTATTGTAATAGAACTCGTTTTTTGTACTGTGTGGTTTTTTCCCCTGCTGTAATCTTTTGAGTAATTGAATCTAATTGGTCAGAAGGTATCGATTAATTTTCTTTAACAGCAGCTCTGGCAGTAGTTCAAATCATGGGTTTATATTAATGAGCTTGTTTTAATATGTTATTGTTTCTATAAGAATAATGTAATTCACAGGGACCTGTATGGCAGACAGAGTAAAAACCTTTGTAATCAATGATCCATCCATCCATCCATCCATCCATCCATCCATCCATCCATCTTCTATTGCTTACTCCTTCTTCAGGGTCGCGGGGAACCTGGAGACTATCCCAGGGAGCATCGGGGACAACGCGGGGTACACCCTGGACAGGGTGCCAGTCCGTCACAGGGCACAATCACATACACACTCACACACCCATTCATACACTACGGACACTTTAGACACGCCAATCAGACTACCATGCATGTCTTTGGACTGGTGGAGGAAACCGGAGTACCCTGTAATCACTGATATGGGAATGTTTTCTGTGAGGAGAATTATTAATTTTAAATTTATGGAAGGAGTCTCCAGTGTCAGCACTTTGTAACCGTCAGATGAGATGCAGGCCCTTAGAGTTTTAAGGAAGAAACATGTTTTCATTTAAGTCCGTATAGGATTTAGTAGAGTTTATTTAATATTTGTTGCGGGCAAAAATTCTTGATGTTGCTGCGTTTTTTTTGGGGTTTTTTTTGTGTTTTAAAAAAAATAATAAAACTACTTTCTTCAGCACATGCCCTTTGCACGAAAGAAGGCTTTCACTAAATGCATGTTTTGCGATCACATGACGTGTCTTGGCGAAAATCTGCAGTAATTTAGAAAAATTGCGAGCTCCTCCGAATGTTGCTGAGTCTGCTTGATTTTGCGTTCATTTCTGTGGTCGTAAAATCGCAAAATCTTGGAGGGACTGTCATACATAAACTCTTCGTAGTGTCATATTAGCAATATGCTTGCATGGAAGTTGCTTGAATCATTTAAAAA
>CM022763.1:26534214-26566714 GCA_012411365.1 Ameiurus melas | reverse complement strand
GGAGGTGGAGACAAGCTCATCAAACTCCGCCCCTCATGCCATTCCTTTATGAAGTGCTGCCTGGTAAAGTGGATCATTAACAGTACAACAGCACAGATCATAGGTACACACACACACACACACACACACACACATACACAGAATGGAATATAATCAATTAGTGGTAATGGACTCCGACTGCAATAACATTTATTCCATCACTAGCTGGAGGTAATTACTTTAGTTAGAATCTTAAGTGAATTACTGCATCAGAATAAATCATTTGTAGATGATGTGTCTCAGCACTCGAGCACTGAAACATGTCAAATGTTGCAAATCAGTGTAGCAATATAACAGCCTCTGATGTTTGACCTGGAAACATGTGAAATGATTGATCATCGAGCCTTGAGCATGGAGGATGATTTTAGCACATTCACATCATTACATGTAGCTTGTTCTTGTTTTAGTGTTACCTCTAGATTGTTATTATTATTAAGCATCAGGTAGTCTTTGGACATATGATCTATCAGCTGCGTAACAGAAACTTGGTTTAGTTTTTGAGTTCTTTCTCTGGATGGAATGGAGGGTTTAGTAGAGCTTAAGAAGTCCATTGCCTTGGGTGTTGGTCCTCCAGGTGTAATCCATATCTTCTGGGCACGCTTGAGTCAAACATACTGACATAATAAATGAGGAGGATTTCTATGCCCGGCTCTTTAGGCTCAGAGAAACAAGCGTTAAATCGTAGGGAAGTTATTTGCTCTGTAAACAGGAGAAAACAGAGATGATGTGAACCACGAACATGTGACCAGTCAGAACAAGGAGGTGTGTCTACTTGTCTGTCAAATGATAAACCAGCATTCATGTGACGGGGTATATTTTGGATATCAAGGTTGTGTCTCAACCAGCTCCCAAGTTCAGTAGACAGTTCACTGATCAGGGATTTTAAGGGCTGTCTCAATCACAAAATCTTTCCCGTGCAAAAAAATTCTCCCTAAAAAAATTCCACAATGCACCACAAAAACCACAGAGATTTGATGCGCGCTATGTTCCTTTACTGGAAATGACGTTATTTGTCAGCTCGGGGAAAAAAAAAAATATTTTAGACAGCTGCATAAAAGCCGCCTGGCTCCATCTCCTTAAGAGCCTTACTTCATTGTGCTGAGCTGGACAATATAATCATGATGCATAAATGAAAACTAAATTATTAACTGCTTTTAACATTTAATGCTTCCTGACTGAAGTGATCTTTTATGTCAAAGCCATATTATAAAGTTAGCAAAACTCATCGCAGGCCACTTCCTGTCAGTAATCCAGCACTGCTAGTTAAAACAGTTAATCTCTCATTCTGCGAGATCAACATGACTGCGTTTTCATTTTAGTTCGAGTGTAGACACATGATGTTTCTAAAACCATAGCTGTCTAGTATGTTGTGCATTGTAGGAAAAATAGATGAACGATCTATGAACTATGTTTGCATTTCATTCTGAAGTAATCATGAGTGTGCCCTACTGTCTCCAAAGCCTCCAGATTTCACACTGAGAACTCAGACGAGCTCCTTTTACCGGGCTCAAAATGATCAGCCATTTGATATGTAAGAAAATATCGTTTTTCAAAGCCAAAGCCGGTGTGTGTGTGTGTTTTTTTTGTTTGTTTTTTTTTTACAATTTTTTTTTTACAGAAGATAATAAGGTTACCCGAGGAAGAGATAAAAGAGATAAAAACATGAAGTCTACATCAAAGAGCTCTGCTGTAATATTCATTTTAGTCACAATTTTATATACACAGTATCTCACAAAAGTGAGTACACCACTCACAGGTGCCATGTTGAACTTCCAGTGACCAGTATGAGGGAGTGTGAGAGCGATGACACCAAATTTAACACACCTGCTCCCCATTCACACCTGAGACCTTCTAACACTAACAAGTCACATGACACTGGGGAGGGAAAATGGATAATTGGGCCCAATTTGGACATTTTCACTTAGGGGTGTACTCACTTTTGTTGTCAGCAGTTTAGATATTAATGTCTGTGTGTTGAGTTATTTTGAGGGGACAGCAAATTTACACTGTTACACAAGCTGTACACTCACTACTTTACATTGTAGCAAAGTGTCATTTCTTCAGTGTTGTCACATGTAAAGATATCATCAAATATTTACAAAAATGTGAGGGGTGTACTCACTTTTGTGAGATACTGTATATATAAACCAAATATAATTTTTTTTTTGCATTAAACAGCAACACTTTTGAGTAAAGTGTCCAGTTGTACTATGACCGTTTTTGAAATGCCCTTTAATGTTTTTCATAACTTCAGTTTGGAACCAATGTCTGCTGTGTGCGTTTCCCCTTTCAAAAGATACCGCGTAGGCTTCATCACTTCCAAATGAGCCCCAGTGTGTGTTTGCTGAAAAAACATCCTGTTCATACAAGGTATCAATTACGGTCTATTTAACTCATGCATTCTCATCACAGCAGCAATGTGCCATACATCAGGACCACATGACATGCTCCACATTCCCATCCACCTCTTATGCCAAAGCCATCCCTGAAAATGTCAAATTTTGTATTTGGACTCTAATTACTGAACACTGTGTTTCTAAATAACACATTTATATGAGGTATACTTTGAAACACCACATATGTGCATTTAATCTAATTTATTATTCATCAGAAAGCTTAGCCTTCTAGGAAAGGGACTTTATTAGTATGTTGATGTGAAGGATTCAGACGCTAAATTACAGTAAAAGGTGAAAGCTTGGGACTGATATCTGAGTCAGGATGTTACTGGGCTTTAAAGCACCCTAATGTACACTCCTGAAATTAAAGGGAGATCCTCCCTCCATTAGCTGCCTTAATACCCAGGATAAGAACAGCACAGATGGAGATAGGGACTTCAATAAGTGCCGATTAGGGTTATAAAATAACTCCTTAAGTGTATTAAAAACTCAAACAGTGCCAGTGAATTCTGAGCTTCGGAGGCAGTTAAACTTGTAGAATGCTTCCTTATATATATATATATATATATATATATATATATATATATATATATATATATGCTACGTAGTTTCAGATCAGAATGTGCGTCAATTAAAAAAAGTTACACATTAAAATGTCAAAAGCTGACATAGAAATATTATATAGAAATATTTTTTTCCACTTTCATTGTCTTCGATTTTTTACCAGCATCACTTCTGATCGTAATTACCAAACATTCATTCATTTTCAGAATTATATCCCTTTAAACGCCGGTTTCTTTACATAATGCAAAAATCTTCAAAGCTCAGTAACCTTCTTTGGCTCATATACATGGGGAGGGATTATAATTTCTTTCTTTCAAACTGTTCGCACACATACAAACCACAACTCTGATATCCATACAAACACATCCACACAATTATAACGGCATCATTTATTCAGTTGGTCTGCAGCGCTCTATAATACAGCTGAATCAGAAAAAAAGGAAAAGCATGTAGTTTCCCCAAAATACGACACATTTCAGAAATTCTTTTTCAAAATTCAATGTTTTGAAACCTTGTCAACAAAATAAAAGCCTATTAACACAGAGTGCATTATTTCATGCTTAAATGTCACAGGGATTAAATATTGCCGTTTGAATGGGTTTCAGTGTACCTATTTTGTGTGCCTAGTTTCAAATAGATTTCTGAAAGCAAATGAGGGTGAAATATTAAAATTCCAATAAAAACACACACCTTTTGCAAAATTTATGCTGTTTGCATTAACACAGACAAAATTATTTTTGTTTTTTAAAGAAAAAGACAAAAATGTACGCATAAGGGTTAATAAAAGTAATAAAACCCAGCTGGAACCTTCACAGTGAAGGGTTATGTTTTGAAATTAAAAAAAAAGCAAGCATGCAAATTAGCTAGCCAATTATTGTTTTTAGTTTTATTTGCCAAAATCTGAAAGACCTTCACTTCTACCCCAACTCCTACACTATCCACTGAGGATTCCCCTTCTCCTTCACTGGCACTTTTTTCTAATCTAGCAACAGAAGAGATCCTGCAGGTCATCATGTCCTGCAATCCTACCACCTGCCCATTGGATCCAATCCCTTCCACAATGATCCAGACCATCTCACAAGAACTCCTCCCCTTCATCATGACTATCATCAATGGCTCCATATCATCTGGTCATGTACCAACTGCATTCAAGAGAGGAAGGATTATTCCCATCCTGAAGAAACCCACTCTGGATCCCTCTGACATTGGCAACTACTGATGGGTATCACTCCTCTCTTTTCTTTCTAAAGTCCTTGAACGCAGTTTCTACAATCAACTGTCTCTCTACCTCTCGCAGAACAAACTCCAAGATCCTAACCAGTCTGGCTTCAAAGTGGCACATTCCACAGAGACTGTCACTGAGAATCTACATGCTTCTAGATCAACCAAACTGTCACCAGTCCTCATCTTCCTCAACCTTTCAGCATTGTTTGACACAGTCAACCACAAGACTCTGAAATTCATGGTGCTTCCTACATGGAAGGTCACTCATACCAGGTGACATGCAGGGGATCCACATCTGCTCCCCGCAGACTTTCCACTGGTGTCCCACAAGGCTCAGTACTTGCTCCATTTCTGTTCTCCCTCAATACCAGATCTCTTGGTGATGTCATAATCTCACATGGGTTCTCATACCACTGCTATGCAGATGATACTTAACTCATCCTCTCCTTCCCTCCCTCAGATCTCATCTCCTCATGGATGGCAGATCATCAGTTGAAATTTAATCCCAGCAAAACTGAACTGCTTTTTATCCCAGATGATTCATCACCATGTCAGGATCTTGTGATCTCCCTGGACAACTTTCTGATCCCACCTCTGGTTTCTGCACGCAACTTTGGGGAATCCCTGGACAATCACCTGTCCTTTTCCACTCACATTGCTAATCTGACACACTCATGTCTATTTCTCCTCTACAACCTCAGAAGGATTCGTCCATTTCTACCCACACAGGCCACTCAGGTGCTGGTTCAGTCTCTGGTCATTTCGAGACTAGACTACTGCAACTCACTCCTGGCAGGTCTTCGTCTGAGCGCCATTCGACCTCTGCAACTGATCCAGAATGCAACTGCTCGACTTGTTTGATCTTGATCCAGAATGCAACAGCTCAACCTTCCTAAGTTCTCCTACCCCACAGCTACGCTTCCTCCACTGGCTTCCTTTAACAGCCCACATCAGATTTAAACACTTGACGCTTGCCTACAAAGCCAAAAACAGACCAGCACCCACTTACCTCAAATCACTTATCACACCCCGCACTGCACCACGCTCCCTCCGATCCTCTAGCACCGCTAGACTGGTGCCACCATCTCTCAGGGCACAAGGAAGGCATGCATCAAGACTCTTCTCTGTTCTGGCACCTTGGTGGTGGACTTCCCCTAGATGTCCGAATAGCTGAGTCACTGGTGGACTTCATACAACGTCTGAAGATCTACCTCTTCCTAAAGTACTTAAATGATCACTTTTCATTAAAAAAAAAAAACATTTCCATTGTCTATGTTTGTTCTTACTGTATTGCCTCCTAATACAGAGTTTTAAGACTGATGGTATTCTTAGTCCGTGACCCAGTGAACCAGTATCGGGATGTATTTATTGATAGAGACTTCAAAGCACTTCTGTAAGTCGCTCTGGATAAGGGCGTCTGCCAAATGCCATAAATGTAAATGTAAATGTAAATTTGCCGTTTTTGCTGTTCTCAAATGGAAACAGTGTGAAATCACAATGTTTTCTGAATAAGTTGTGCTCCTGAAGTCTGTACTGATGTCCAATTGATTCTTTTGGCTTTCAAGGGGTCATTTAATTACACATGTGCTTGTTAATATAGCACTGGAACCCAACCAAATGTATAGTGCACAAATTATTTTAAAACAATTGTTGTGTTAAACTAGAGACTGTAAGCTTTAATTACGTGATGATGATCTAAACCCTGTAGCATTGCAAAACCTGGCTGATCATTCTGAGTGAGTGGGAGATTGTAGATATATTATTTTTGGCCATTCCTTAAACTTAAGAACATTGGCAAATTGTTGTTGACCCATTTGGGTAAAGTGTGGCTAAGGATTAGTGCTGTGTCATTCACCAGTGAGTACTTTTATCTTAAAGTACTTTTACCATCCATCCATCCATACCACATATCCTACACAGGGCCCTGTGTGGGACACCCTGGACGGGGGACACCCGGACGGGGGACAGCCTGAACATAGGAACCTATATCTTTGTGGTTCTTCAGTGTAATGAAAATATGATCATCACAGAGAAGATTTTTCACATGTAAATCGACCCATGTCGAAACCCACAAGCTTGACCAAGAACCATTTGATAACCACAGTTCAACAAGAGCAGATGATAACAAATATCATATAATAACAACAGTAATATTTACCAAAGGACTCATGTATTCATGTCAGTTTTCCCCAGAATATAACCTCGAAGCATTTAAATAGGAACGTAAACAACATAGAAGAGGGTGTGGAACTACAGATGGAGAGTGATAGAGCAGGAGAGAGAGAGAGAAAGAGAGAGCTTTTACTATTGCTTTACATAATTGCGGGTCAGGGAGTGTCAGCATAGAGGAAGCCGGATCATAGGACAAAACCTCTTACAAGTAAGCAAGTTATTTGGAAGGACAGTGATGGACACTGATGCTCTCATGCAAGTTT
Organism: Ameiurus melas; assembly: GCA_012411365.1. Classification (NCBI taxonomy): domain Eukaryota; kingdom Metazoa; phylum Chordata; class Actinopteri; order Siluriformes; family Ictaluridae; genus Ameiurus; species Ameiurus melas. The sequence continues at coordinate 26,560,056 of CM022763.1, read as the reverse complement.
TGATTGTTTTTCAACGACATCTTTAGGCATATGGATTTGAGATTGAAGAGATTTTGCTTTTAATTTTAATCTTCAGGACATTGTGACAGTCTGTCTGCATGAACCTGACAGGATTTTCTCGATTGATTTTTTTATTCGTGGGGCAATTTTAGACCCGAGCCTCAGTCTATTCCACGATTCCATCACCATTGGGGAATTGGAGATACCTTTTTTAAGGATTGCATTGAGAGTTCGTCAGTTTTTATCAGAAACCCGACTCATTTATGGCTCAGTATTTTACCGCCTATTTGAATTCATCATCATTTGCATACTGAGGCAGATGGTTTTTGGCATTGGTTTTATATTACTGATTGGATCCTTTAAATACAAAATAATAACTGAAGTGCACTTTAGTTTTAGACTTTATTTTTCTATTTTATGTTTTTATTTACAATCATGGCTTTCATCATGTAAGGAATTGAAGTCTTACTTGTTGAATTAGTCACCATTTTGAAACTGGTTATTTTGATTGAAATAGAAGATGTGAGAGAGACATTTTTGGAAAAATGGAAAATAGAAATAGTCTTTTTAAGCTGATAGCAAACAGAAAATTCTAACACGGTGCATCTACATGTGCTTGATGCAGGTTAACTCTTTATTTTATTTTTTGCTGTTAGTCACCATTTGGGGATTTTCAAGAACCGTCTATTTGACCACTGTAGCTTATCATTACTCGAAAACTTCTTATTAAAAAACTATGAATATAATACGAGATGCGATGAGCTGATGCTGGAGCACCATTTGATTGTATACATTTTTTTGACTTTTGAGAATTGCTGATATCTTCTACATCTTCTTGCATAGATTATCTTCACTTCGAAATGTCTAAGGACCAATGAAATTCCAGGTGACAATAAGACTTAGTGTATTATGAAAGACACTGTTCTGAAATCCAGTTTGGATTTCCTTCTGTTTGGTCTTTTGGGAGCTGATTATTCATCATTAGTAGCAGCATACACACTAGAGTTGCACAATGGGTATGGAACTTTTTGCCGTAGCCGTGGTGGTGCTTCTCTTTTTCATGGTTTTAAAGCAGTTTAGCTTTTGGGACCCGCTCTCTATGGAGGGTAAGCTCTCTACTGGCTTCTCTTTTACTATAAACCTCTTTTTACTATAAACCCCCTATAATACAAAAAAAACTTTGACACCTTAACTTTATGAAATAATAAATATATTTCAACAAAATTTTGTGGAAATGTTATAATGTAATATTTAATCTTGCCTAGGCTTTCTGCAAAGATCACATTGAAACAGATAGTGTACCTAAAGATATGTACAGTGGTGTGAAAAAGTGTTTGCCCCCTTCCTCATTTCCTGTTCCTTTGCATGTTTGTCACACTTAAGCGTTTCGGAACATCAAACCAATTTAAACAATAGTCAAGGACAACACAAGTAAACACAAAATGCAATTTGTAAATGAAGGTGTTTATTATTAAAGGTGAAAAAAAATCCAAACCATCATGGCCCTGTGTGAAAAAGTGATTGCCCCCTAAACCTAATAACTGGTTGGGCCACCCTTAGCAGCAACAACTGCAACCAAGCGTTTGCGATAACGTGCAATGAGGCTTTTACAGCGTCCTGGAGGAATTTTGGCCCACTCATCTTTGCAGAATTGTCCTAATTCAGTTACATTAGAGGGTTTTCGAGCATGAACGGCCTTTTTAAGGTCATACCACAACATCTCAATAGGATTCAGATCAGGACTTTGGCTAGGCCACCCAAAGTCTTCATTTTGTTTTTCTTCAGCCATTCGGTGGTGGACTTGCTGGTGTGTTTAGGATCATTGTCCTGCTGCAGAACCCAAGTTCGTTTCAGCTTGAGTAACACGAACAGATGGTCGGACATTCTCCTTCAGGATCTCTTGGTAGACAGCAGAATTCATAGTTCCTTTTATCACGGCAAGTCTTCCAGGTCCTGAAGCAGCAAAACAGCCCCAGACCATCACACTACCACCACCATATTTTACTGTTGGTATAATGTTCTTTTTATGAAATGCAGTGTTCCTTCTACGCCAGATATACTTGGACACACACCTTCCAAAGAGTTCCACTTTTGTCTCATCGGTCCACAGAATGTTGTCCCAAAAGTCTTGGGGATCATCAAGATGTGTTGTGGAGAAATTGAGACGAGCTTTGATGTTCTTTTTGCTCAGCAGTGGTTTTCTCCTTGGAACTCTGCCATGCAGGCCATTTTTGCCCAGTCTTTTCCTGATGGTGGAGGCATGAACGCTGACCTTAACTGAGGATAGTGAGGCCTGCAGTTCTTTGGACGTTGTTGTGGGGTCTTTTGTGACCTCTTGATGAGTCGTTCGCTGCGCTCTTGGGGTAATTTTGGGCGGCCGGCCACTCCTGGGAAGGTTCACCACTGTTCCATGTCTTCGCCATTTGTGGATAATGGCTCTCACTGTGGTTCGCTGGATTCCCAAAGCTTTGGAAATGGCTTTATAACCCTTTCCAGACTGATAGATCTCAATTACTTTCTTTCTCAATTGTTCCTGAATTTCTTTGGGTCTCGGCATGATGTGTAGCTTTTAAGGATCTTCTGGTGGACCTTACTGTGTCAAGCAGCTCCTATTTAAGTGATGCCTTGATTGTGAACAGGTGTGGCAATAATCAGGCCTGGGTGTGGCTAGAGAAATTGAACTCAGGTGTGGACAACCACAGTTATAGTATGTTTTAACAAGGGGGGCAATCACTTTTTCACACAGGGCCATGATGGTTTGGATTTTTTTTCACCTTTAATAATAAACACCTTCATTTACAAATTGCATTTTGTGTTTACTTGTGTTGTCCTTGACTATTGTTTAAATTGGTTTGATGTTCCGAAACACTTAAGTGTGACAAACATGCAAAGGAACAGGAAATGAGGAAGGGGGCAAACACTTTTTCACACCACTGTAAGTGGGATTTCCTCACACAGTGAATGGCAAGCTTTGATTAAGTTGTTGGAAAGCTACCTGTTTGTAATCAGATACTAGATGTCAAAATATCCATGACGCTTCTGCGCCACAATCAGATTTTTTTAAATCTTTAAATGCAATTTAAAGAGAAGGAGAATATACAGGTTATTGCTTGAGATAGACCAATTGATGGGTTTTGACGATTAATCTGCACCAATAACCCATAACGGTCATCGGCAAAAATCTTGGATGTCTCTGTCTATTTGTTATTTGGAGTGTTATTTTCTGGTTCAGGTTGGATGTATATCTTTGATTTACTTTAATGTTCATTAATAGTTAATATATATTAATATTTATATATTTGTTTCATTTTAAAAAGTACAGTCAGTGCTGTTTATTTTTTGCAGTATTTTACTTTGAGTGTCATGTTTTCATTCAGTATTAGTTTTAAAATCTAACGGTTGATTAATCGGTTATCGGCAGGTACCACGCTACTTAGTTATCGGTAACTGTAAAATCCACAATCGGTCGACTTCTATATATTACAATATCATTCGTATTTGCATAATTTGGCATAATCTTATTAACATGTTTCTTTTCTTTTTTTCTTCCTTTTTTCTCTTCTCTTCATCCACTCTGGGTTTTTTTTTTTCAATTCAAAAGATGGTGAGTGCAGTCTTATCAAAAATTCCCTCTTTAGAGTTTAGGAAATATAAGGCAATTCTATGTCTGCTTATTCTGTTATTCTATTCCTGATCTTTCATTCAGCTTCTTTCCTTTGTCCCTCTGTCTTTTAGAGAGTGTAGATGCTGAGTTGGAGCTTTCTATGGTCAGACACCAACCTGAAGGTCTGGAGAAACTTCAAGCTCAAACTAAATTCACCAGGAAGGAGCTTCAGTCGCTCTACAGAGGCTTCAAAAATGTGAGAGTGGAGATAAATATATATATATATATGTGTATATATATATATATATATATATACATATATATATATATATATATATATACATATATATATTATATATATACATATATATATATATATATATACATATATACATACATATATATACACACACACATATATATATATATATATATATAATATATATACACACATATATATATACAACACATATATATATTATATATATATATATATATATATATATATATATATATATATATATATATATATATATAAAAACAGAATTAGCACAAGTTCTTTTTATTTTAGGTTCAAAATAATCTAAACATTGTCTAATATAATTCATTTTAAAATGGTTGTTAATGTTGCTCTCTCTCTCTCTCTCTCTCTCTCTCTCTCTCTCTCTCTCTCTCTCTCTCTCTCTCTCTCTCTCTCTCTCTCTCTCTCTCTCTCTCTCTCTCTCTCTCTCTCTCTCTCTCTCTCTCTCTCTCTCTCTCTCTCTCTCTCTCTCTCTCTCTCTCTCTCTCTCTCTCTCTCTCTCTCTCTCTCTCTCTCTCTCTCTCTCTCTCTCTTCTCTGTTCTCTCTCTCTCTCTCTGATTAGGAGTGCCCCAGTGGATTAGCTGATGAGGAAACCTTTAAGGTTATTTATTCCCAGTTCTTCCCTCAAGGAGGTATGCTGGGAATTAATTATAACCTACTAAGTAATAGGTTGTGCACTGATGGCATCCCACACTCTCTTTTCTCATGTATGTTTTTTGTATGCATAGAGCATTTAAGGGTTCTGTTTGGTGTTAGCCTAGCATCCCAGCTAAAAATAATGTTATCCGAATATTAAATAATGTATCTGACTGTTTAAAATTTTTTGGCTTTAACATTGCTCACACTATAATGGAACTGATTATTAAAATGTTGCAGCAGAAACATTTGTATGCTGTTGGAACATTTATAAAAGTTACATCAAGATTTTCAAGATAATCAGATTCCTTGGCAGGAAAAAAAAGAAGTTAAAATTGTTAGCTTAAACTTGTAAGCCACTTTTGTATTTCTAGGCTGTTCTAGGCTGTGATCTGCTATAAATCCTGCTTTTAATGTGCATAGATGAGTGCTAGATTAGTGTTAGATCAACTGATTGTAGAAAGCACAACTTTTCAAATGCATTCACATTTGCAGAAAAACAGGGCCAATAAAACACTTTATATATCAACATCGAAGATGTTTACTATCAAAACTCATTGGGTTTTAAGGACATAGGTGACATCTGATGTAAAATTACATCGAAGGCTCATGAACAAGCTAGGTAATTAGCATGCTAGCACTAACTAGCTAGCAGATTAGCTAGCTAGTTCGTTATCTAACAAGTTTAAAAGCCTAAATTACTGTTCAGAATAACCGAGTTAAGAAAAGTGGGAAAACTTAACTGCTTTTAGTGCAATATGATTATTTTTATTGCATTTTATTTGTTATTAAAACACCTAGTTAGTATGCTAGTAAGCTAGCATATGGGACAGTACACTGTTTAAAGGATATAAGCCGTACCATTTGTAAAGGCAATTACTTTAATTCAATTACTTTTGTTTATTTATCTTTTTGTGTATAAACTTTGTTATAGATTTTTTATTTTTCATTTTAGATTTCCAAACATTAGTTTTCCAGCACAAAATTTAAATATTACCGAAAAATGTTTGTATGTCAGTAAAGAAAGCAGCATAGACACTTTTCAGACAAAAAACACAATGAAGGCTGCTGGGTTTCGCTGCAAAAATAAGAAGCAAGTGCGACAGTCAAAGTCTACAGAAGAACTGTTGCTGGTTCTGTAAGATACTCAATAAAACTTTCAGCTCATTTTCTTATAAAACTGCACTAATTCTACCTGAGACTACTTTAGTTTTTTTTTAAAGCAAAATGTTGTCACACCAAATATCGACTTTGTTTCATTTATTACTGTTTATTGCTCTTTATAGTGTTTTTTTTAAATGTCGAAACATTTAATTTCATATTTTTTGAAGGCATCTTTGCTCTACAGCATTTCTTCGCGTGTGAGATAAGACTTTTGTCTTATCTGACTGTTTATATTTAGCATGTAAAAGATCAAAAATCAATTAATGTGTCTAGGGAGTGTTTTATTCGAAATTATCCATGTGAAGGAATACAAATGTGAAATCTTTAAGCAAATAGTGCAGTAAATCTAATTTGTTCATAAATTATTCATAAATTGGCGGTGGTGGGTTAGCACGATCGCCTCACACCTCCAGGGTCCGGGGTTCGAGTCCCGCCATGGCCCTGTGTGTGCAGAGTTTGCATGTTCTCCCCGTGCTGAGGGGGTTTCTTCAGGGTATTCCGGCATCCTCCCCCAGTCCAAAGACATGCATGGTAGGCTGATTGTCATGTCCAAAGTGTCCATAGTATATGAATGAGTGTGTGAGTGTGTATGTGATTGTGCCCTGCGATGGACTGGCACCCTGTCCAGGGTGTACCCCGCCTTGTGCCCGATGCTTCCTGGGATAGGCTCCAGGTTCCCCATGACCCTGAAAAGGAGTAAGCGGTAGAAGATGGATGGATGGATGGATGGAAGGATGGATAACAAATGCCTAAAGATTGAAACGGAATGCTTTTCCCAAACTGCTTTTATTTTTTTTTAAATTAAATTATTACTATTTTATTTTTTTTAGATGCGACCACATATGCACATTTTCTGTTCAATGCCTTTGATATGGACCGAAATGGTTCTATACAGTTTGAGGTAGGAAACACATTCAGTCTGTCTCCCTATGTCTTGGTCTCTTACTTTTGTTTTCATTTTCTGTATACATCTATTCTCTCTCTTTCTCACATGTGCTCATTCTCTCTATAGCTCCTTGTTTAGTTTGTATGCATTTTTTAGATGGTGAATGCATGTCTTATAGAAAGCATGTCTAATAGAATTCTGTGTGTGTGTGTGTGTGCACGCGTGTGTTGGCAGGACTTTGTGATCGGACTGTCCGTATTGCTGCGAGGTTCAGTAACAGAGAAGCTTCACTGGGCGTTTAACTTGTACGACATTAATAAAGATGGATACATCACCAAAGAGGTGCAGGACCATCAGAGCTCCCTACAATAACAGTCGAATGAACAGCAGAATTACATTTACACATTAGCCTTATTCAAACTTCTTTTTTTTTGACCCGCAGGAAATGTTGGCTATCATAAAATCCATCGTACACATGATGGGCCGTACCCCATATCCCAGTGTGAAGGCCGATGCACCATTTAAACATGTGGAGAAATTTTTCCAGGTAACTGCCTTCATACCTTCATTGGTAACACTTTACAATAACAGTAAATTAATAATCCTGCACTAATACCTGAATTAATACTTACTTAAATATGAACTAATGATTCATGTAGTGTTACTGTAAAGTGTTACCCATTTATTTATTCACTCAACCTTTCCATTCATGGAAAAAAATTAAAACATAATAGATTAATAAAATATTCTGGAAATATTAGTGAGGTCCTAGAGAAGTTAGGTGATTCAGTCCTTCTAGAAAAATCTGTCCGCTCAGCGGCCATCTTGGCAATGCGCTTGTGCAGTTATAAGACAAGACTCCTATCTACTTGAATGTGGGAGAGCAGATGGAGCAAAGTGGCCTATATCTGCCCAGGAATCTGATGGGCCAGGATGTTTTCTGTTGCGAATATCTTCACCAAGAAGTTGATTGGTTCATTTTACTGACGGACAGGGTTTATGTATCAGCTGCCATGTTGAGCCTTACATGCTGCAACATTGATGTTATATACTGTACAGTGGCCTGTTGCTACTCAAACTATTTCTGGCCTACCTTAATTTATTCATTTTACCTTGATCTTCCTTTTGCAAATGAGACCTGATGAAAAAAAGTTTCTCATGACCTGAAGTGTCAGATCTTTTCAAATATTATTTTCATGCGATCTTTGACACTGTTTACACCTGGTTAGTTCATATGCCTTGTATCTGATTTGGATTCTGATAAGCCACATGGATTGATAAGCCATAAGCCACATGGATTTAAGACGAATCAGTAAATGCATCTCTGGAGTGATTGCTTGATCAATTTTAAGATTCTTCTTGGTTCTTTTGTGAATAAGCATTGTCCATCCATCTTCAATACCGCTTATACCAGGGAGCATGGGGCACAAGGCGGCGTACACCCTGGAGAGGGTCCCAATCCAAAGAGATCGGGATTATCAGCAGGTACACCAGCTTCTTCTCTTGTTTGAACCAACGAATCAATTGACTCCATTCTCTCAGTCAAGAAAACTGGAACCTTCTTTACTTGTTTCCCTGTGATTTCAATCCGGGTTAATAGCTTGCTTAGCTCCTTTTCTAATGGTGACAAGGTTTCATAAATGTCCTCATTAATGGCACTTCTGCTTGCTTTCCTGTAGGTCTCAAGAGTCAAGCATGATGCTTCCCCTTCACACCGCTTGTTGAAGATATTGAGTTGTGCCAGAACAGTCTCGTTTAATGTCTTGTATGCACCCAAATTCAACTGTTGTGTCAATTCTCTTCTTGCTTCATCATCTGCCTTCCTGAGATGGTCATAGGAGTAATCACATTTTTGGTGAGTGGAATGTCATCTTGTTTATTCCATCTTTTTTTCTGTATGGTTTGGTGAGCAGTGAAAGAAACCCTGTTCCTCCGGTTTTTCTCCAGAAGTTCAGAGAGCTTATTTTCTTTCTTCTCTGCCACATCATCATTTATAAGAGTCTGACCAATCAGAACCTCCACAGCCCTTTTAAGACAGAATCCAATTTTGACTGCTGTTGAAGATTTTCAATATAAATTTTTGCCTGGATTAAACTGCATAAGACACTTGGCAACAAGGTGAAATTTTGATGGTGCACACAAATGTTCAAAATAATTGACAGTCTTATCCATATCTTTAGCTACTAACGTGAATCGGCTAAGCTCCCTCATTCTTTGTGCAATGTACTGGTGCTTAGACTTCACACAACCATGTTTTGCATAAAGTGATTCTCCATATTTGCAAATCCAAGAATCACTCCTGATGTGAAAGGATACATCATCTTGTCTCTTGTTGTTGTTGATGCTCTGACATCCGTCTGAAGAAGCTGCTATTGGAAGCAGGCATGCAGCACGACTTTGTACTCTCCCTTATCTAGTTTTTATTTTCTCATCGGTCACACACGACGACTTAGATTTGCACAAGGACTGATGTCCCCACAGGTCATTTTTCCTGAACATTCCAAAACAATATGTGCAAGGCAAATAATCCTTATTAACAGAAGCTTTATCAGATGGCTGTTTCCAGGTCACTGTGTCGTCCTGCCTTTTTCCAGAACTTTGGTATTGTGTTTAATGGCTCCTTTGTTGTGCAACTTTTCCAAAAGAAGCTTTCTTTCTATTGATTTTAATGGAAAGCTGAAGGCATATGGCACATCTTTGACCTCCATATGCTTTCTCTCCAAATGCCTTGAGATCTTTAATTGTGATTTGCCACAGTAGAGGCAATAATGTCTTTTGTCCCATGCTCGTTTATGGTCTTCCCTTATTGTACAAATTTTTAGGGTCATGGTTGATTTTACCTTTTATTTGTTTATCTCGAGTTCTTGGTGTGTCTTCAGATAAGTTCAATTTTTTTTTTTTTTTTTTTTTTTTTTTAATGGTGCACTTGCTGATCATCATCACTCAAATTTGTATCTGGACTTTCAAGATATTTTTTACTGGGCAGTTTCTTACATGATGAACCTTTTGTCTTGGCTCAAATCTTCCACATCACTGGATGATGACGCACTGTGATCTGCTTAGTAATCTCTGTCTGATACTGCACAGCTGGATAATTCAGAGTCCAAGGAATCAATCGCTGGCTGCTCATGAATATCGTCAAGCTGTAAGTTCAAAGTATAATCATCATGAGTTAAAGTCTAACTTTAAAGAGACTTCACCACCTTTATTTTGACGATGAACTATCTGACTTACTGATAGTAAACAAGGTCAATTGTAAATGTGTATTATAACAGTACATTACCAAATTAATAAAAGTTACAGAGCTTTGCCGACCACTTTTATTACGTGAAAGGACATGACACTTTTAATTTCCTGTGCAGAAATATTTCAGTTGCTTAAACAGCTGCAAACTTGCTAAAGTCTAAAACTACAATTATGAGATTAAAATGCACATGTTTTGTTCAGGCTCCAAGTTCCAGCACATTCAGCATGAAAATAATAAATAATGTGCTTCTATTTCTAATGTTCATAAAACCCTGTGTGTAGCCATTAGCCAAGCGAACTGTGCATACAAGTACAATATAATGTTTTATCTTGCTCATATACATACATAAAAATTTCATTTAAAAAAAGGTTCATTTTTGATTCTCAGTATGGTTCTTTTCATCACTAAATAAATATTTTTACTCTTATTTTTTTAAGTAGTAGATTGAGAAGATGATTAGCATAAAATAAAACTAATATAAGCAAACTATATAAACTCCATAATTCACAGGAAATCAAGGTAAAACATCAATAAAATAAACTCAGATGAATGAAGGATACAGACAGATTCCTGGTGACATCTTTCATAGCATTTAATAACATTTTAATTCCTTCATATTCTTACATATAGAACCTCTAATATAATCTCCATTATTTAATGTCAAATTGAATGTGCTAAAGCACAGAGCCTATGGAATGGTCCAGATACCTGAGGTCTTATGTCTGGACTGTGCCCAAAAAACAATTAGTCTTCTATTTGGATTATTAAGTATTAATTCATCATGGAGACTGAACATAGTCTATTAATGTGCAGGGACACCATGAAACAGTACAGTTTCAGCCATCTTCCATCCTGACATCTTGTATCTCCACCACTTGTAAATGATAACCACTGTAGCCTACAGACATGTAGCTGTCCTAACAGACCTGAGGATCTGATCTAGCAGCTTTACTTCAGTTTAAGTACTTTCTACAAAACGATCACACTGGATCTCACAATCAGTTATTATATTATCCCTAATTATCCCTATTATGATTCCAGATCTGGGATTAATTTCTATCACGTTATGTTTCATTTGTAAAATTCCTCCTTAAAATTTTATTACAAATACTAACAACTGCTCAAAAGATTTTGTAAAGGCACATACCCGTGTTGAACTTTCTTCCACCGTTTCCTGGACACCAAAGAGAAGATGTAATATAACTTTTTTTAAATATTTTTTTTATATCATCAGTTTAAACCAAATAAATCCAGTCACAGGCAACAATAAGGCAATACAGTAATGTTTTAGTATCTCATTCATCTGTTTACATGACAATTAAGACTTTAAATATAAATGATATACCACATACAAATTATATTTATACATATTCTGTATAAATGACGATATATCATGGTCACTTGTTAATTTTTTCAGATAATCCGATGTAAAGAAACAAAGACCGTCCACTGACTTGTCTTAATTATTACTGCAGTTCAGATTCACCCGTTAGTAATTCTGTAGTTTATTAACTTTTCTACTCTATGACAATTTGTTCTTAAACTTGACTCTAGTCCATCTCGTTCCATGAGTCTCTGGCATACTGATAGCTTCTGTCCATATGCACACCGCTCTCTCTAATACAACACCCACCCCCACGAAAAAAATATAAAGCTACGTGTCTACAGAAATACCCGTAAGTGAGGATGATAGAATCTTCCCTGCACTGTAAAGGTTTGTGAAAATCGTCATGCGCATCGATTATGATGAGATCTCAGCCGCTCTAGTCTTCTCCTGAATCTCTCCAGGCCGCTGCTCAAGCCAGCCATTTTAGGTCAAGATGCAGTTAAAACCTCAGCAGGGGGAGGGGGAGGAATTGCTGGCTACCAATTAGAGCCTCACTGGAGGCAGAAAAGTGCATCACAATATTCTCCATTTCTCAACTCTCACTCACAGGCTTAGAGTGTTTGAAATAAAGGAAGGTTGACATTTATTAATGCAGTTAACTTAAAACCTCAGCAAAACCTAAATTCCACTATATACAGTAGTGCAAAAAATAGTCTGATGTTTTAATTAGAAGAGTACAACATTTAATTAATACTGTTACAAGTCATGCATTTTGTCACTTATCATGACGTAAGGGAAGATGGGACGGATGCAAGCGCAGTTAGAATGAGAATTTTATTTAAAGAACGACAGGCAGACAAATCCAAAACGTGATCCAAAACATGCAAGAGGTCCGGCGATCTGCCAACAGGCATAAACTTGGGCAAGGCAGGAATCAAGGTTGTGGTCACAGAAAACTGGGTCGAGATGCGAAACAGGAAACACAGCGAGGGACTGGTAGCAGAGAAACCAGTGAACTAAACTAACGTGCCGAAACATGACCTGAACTATGGCGATGACTATGAATCTAAACATGAAACTATGAACTGTGGTTAACTATCGTAATCTCTTATCTATTCTAACATGCTAATATTCCGCATTGAATGTTGGGAGGCACGCGGTATATATGCCGGCATGATCAGCCTCGTAACCGCTAACAGCTGAGGGCAATACAGACACACGTGACAGCACAACCAATGACAGGACAGGGAGGAGACATGACATAAACAAATGCACGTGTCTGTCACTGCTGTCCACAACAGAGAAGCAGGTGCTAGCGCGCTGCACAAATTGGGACTCATGACATTTAAATTTGAACTTAAATAAAAATACAAAAGTATAAGCAAAAAAAAACATACTTTGTACCAAAAGTATGAATATGTGTTATGCACAATTCAGTAATTATTATTCAGTAATTAAATTACTGGATTATAAGTATTGATGCATCCTTTTAAAATTGCAGATTGAAGGTGAAGCTAATTTTCAAATGTTATACTGTCTGAAATGTTCTTGGAATGGAAATACACTACAATAGTAGGCCTACCTCATATAAGTACCTCAATACTGTACTTAATTACATGACATATACAAATATACTTGCAGCACCCTCCACTAATATTGGCACCCTTGGTAAATATGAGCAAAGAAGGGTGTGGAAAAAAGGTGTAAATATGAGGTAACACATGGGCCAAATTCCCTTAGTCATTCATAACAATGAACAAGAACAGTCAGGAATCTTGGGGTGATTTTTGATTATGGCTTGACCTTTACAGACCACACATCAACAACTGCATGGTCCTGTAGGTTCATCCTGTACAACATCAAGAAAATCAGACCCTACCTCACTGAACAGGATACACAGCTACTTGTCCAGGCTCTTGTCATATCAAAACTGGACTACTGCAGTGCACTACTCTTGGGCCTCCCAGCAGCTCCATTAAACCCCTTCAGATGATTCAGAATGCAGCAGCACGCCTCGTCTTCAACCAGCCCAAAAGGACCCATGTCAGACCCCTGTTCATCTCCCTCCACTGGCTTCTTGTAGATGCCCGTATCAAATTCAAGGCCTTGATACTCACAAGACCTTCTCTGGAACTGCACCCCCCTACCACAAAACTTATCCTTGAGGCTTACGTTCCCTCACGCAATCTGTGATCGATTAACGACAGGCACTTAGTAGTACCTACTCAGCGTAGCTCAAGGTCCCTTTCCAGTGTTGGAATGAACTTCCAACCTCAATCCGGACCGCAGAACCTCTCACCATCTTCAAAATACAGCTAAAGACCCACCTCTTCCATGAACACTTAACCAACTCATAAAATGCCAACCCCACATTATCTTTAAAAAAATAAATAAATAAATAAAAATATATAAACCACATACTCTGGCTCTTACACCTTAATCAAAGATATTGTATAGTAGCACTACTTGTATTGTTCTCAGCTTGATATAATATTGCTTTACTTGTATTTCCTCATTTGTAAGTTGGTTTGGGTAAAAGCAAACTCAAGCACAGGGGCATAAACTGGGCTGGGCATTCAGGACTGTAGCCCCAAAGATCTTTTCTTTAGCCCTGAATAATTCTGCAGTTCTAGCAACACCAAACTATCCTAGTCTCACGTTAGATAACCAAAATGTTTTTACATTTTATCGGTCTGGTAGTCCAGCAAACAGTGATAACAGCCGAGGCAAGTTTTATGATAAATCCAACTTTTTGTACAAGTTTAACATTTTTAAAACAATCATGCAAGAAAAAAATAGATGCAAAGTCTTTTTGGAATTATAAAAATTTTTTGATTGAGGAGAATCTGGGCTCAGCCCTGGATGATTAACAGTTCAGCTAATACCCCTGCTCAAGCGTGTTCAGTTTGCCAGACACTACTGGAACTTCATATGGGATCAGGTTCTATGGTCGGATGAAACCAAAATAGAGCTTTTGGCAATAAACAACAGAGGTGGTTTTGGCGCGCATAGAGACTATGTTTACATGGACAGCAGTAATCTAATGCTAAAACATACGGTCTACAAAAAAAAAGGTAACGGAAGCAAAACATTGACTTAAGTTGAACTTTATTCTACTATTTAACAATACACTCACATTATTTTTAATCAATCTTCTCCTACAAATCCATCAAAGTCCTCATCTTCTGTGTCTGAATTGAACGGCTGGGCAATTTTGCCATCAAACATGCCGGGTTCCCTCTCATCATTGTCGGAGTCAGTCTGGTTGCCAGGTGGCTGTTCAGCAATGATGCCGGCTTTCGCGAAAGCTCGGACAACGGTTTAAGCAGATTCCTTAGCCCAGGCATCCACAGTCCATTCACATATGGTGGCGTAACTCGCCTTGCGCTGCCTCCCAGTCTTGGTAAAGGTGTGTTCGCCGGCTGTTCTTTGTTCAATAATCCATGGTTCAAGTTGGTCTTCTAACTGCGGCCACCTCGCTTTGTTCCTGCGGAAACTCTGTTTCGTCTTCTTAACTTGGCTCAGTTCATTTTCTTGCTTCCTCCACTTCCGAACCATAGATTCATTGACGGTGAATTCTTTTGCAGCTGCTCTATTCCCATTTACAACCGCGTAACTTATAGCCTGTAGTTTGAATTGTGCCTCGTAAGCATGTCTCTTCACTGGTGCCATTTTCAGGGGTCCTTAGACAAACAAATGTTGTTTTGCAGCATACCGGTAGTATACCTATCGGAGGCGTGGCGGAGGTTAGCGTACGTATTGCGTAATGTTCTCTGATTGGTTTATCACTGCCAGCGTACGTAGTGTACATATTACGCACGCGCCTTTAGATAGGTTTCCTGTGCTTCAGTCTGAATCCGAGACGGTTGTGGGCGGAGCCTCTGCTCGACTGCTGGATTATGCTGTGTGGAAGGTGAGTTATTACCTGTCTCTTCTACCTTTATGATCATACATGGCTAGGTGTGTATGTTGATAGTTTGGTTCTTGTTTGCTTGACTCTTACTGTTCATAATTACTTTAACGTTAGTTTTAATCACGTGACCTCTGTAATGTTAAATTGGGGTGATTTCTCTGTAAGGTAAAGTTTATAACTCTTAGCAAGCTAACATTACCCGAGTAGAAAAAGATTAATCGTGTCTGCCCGTAACTGTGCAGGAAAACCCGCTATTTATTTCACTTCCATACAAATACAGGCATTAATGTTGTGAAAGAGAGGGAGTTTACTTCTAATCAGAGGATTAATGTAGTTAATCTTCGCCGTGTTCCTGATGAAGCACGCTAGCTCGGACCTATAGAGTTTTATATTAGAGCTCAATCAAGTCAGTTCAGTTATTTCTATTACTCAAACAAGTTTCAGTTCATCTGTAATGTGTTCGTTAAACACCTGAGTGTTAACACATGTTTGTGTGGACAGGAAGCAGAAGAGTACAGCAGTGAGGTGTGGGATCACCTGCCAGGCCCAGGACACACTACAGTGGAGGGGTAACTCGGGGCCTGTGGAGGATTCATGGCTCTAATGCTCCCAATAAGGTAAGTAGAACTCTTTACATAACTTTACGTGATATTGCTGCTGTTGTTTCTCTATTCACTGCATTAAATAATACTAAATTGTAGCAAAACATTTTAGGTCATTGTAGTATCACAAATTGTGTCTGTTCCTTTAGATGGTGACCTTACTCTTAGGACGAGTCAATACGGTCAATACGGCAAACATAACCTTTTGTATCAGACCACCCAATTTTTATCTGAGAAATATTGGAACAGATAAGTCTTAAAGTAAATAACACTGTGGTTGCATATCCCTTGCTTAGTAACTGGATCAAGCCTGTAACTCCTTGACATCACCAAACTGTTGGCCTCTTCTATTGTTTACCGTAGCTTCTTTCAGTAGTTGTGTGTTTCGGGGAGTGTCTCCTCTTCAGGAGGTGGGATGCTGATCAGTTGGGTGAAGGTCTGGTGATTGACTTCACCAGTCTAAAACCTCCCACTTTCCCCCTGATGAAGTCCTGTGTTGAGGTGGAAGTGTGTTTTGGATCATTTGTCTTGTTGCATGATGAAGTTCCTCCTGATTCATTCGGATGCATTTCTCTGTAAATCTGCAGACAGAATTTTCCTGTAAACTTCTGAATTCATTCTGCTGCTACCATCATGAGTTCCATCATCAATAAAGATTAGTGAGAATGTTCCAGAAGCAGCCATGCAAGCCCAAGCCATGACACTACCTCCACCATGTTTCACAGATGAGCTTGTATGTTCTGGATCATGAGCAGATCCTTTCTCCACACTTTGGTCTTTCCATCACTTTGGTAGAGGTTCATCTTGGTTCCAGAACTTTTGGGGATCATCTCTGTATTTCTTTGTGAATTCCGGTCTGGATTTCTGATTCTTACCACAAGATGCAAACCACTCATCAGCAGTATGTCCTCTATATTTCTGCTCTCAAAGCCTTCTTTGAACGGTGGATTGAGTGCATCGGATTGATTTTTTTTCCCCTCTTTTCTCAGCTTCAAAATGACTTGCTTTTCCCCCATAGACAGCCCTGTTCATGTTGGTTTATCCTTTTTAACAACATATGTAGTCTTCACAGGTGAACACCAAGAGTAGATGTTCATTATACACCTAGATATAGGGCTGCACCTCGATTATGTTCATAATTGATTGATTTTTTTTTTCTTCAAATAATCGGATAATATAACTTTCAGTGCCATTTTCCCCGCCTGCATATATATAATTGTGTGTGTATGCACTGATATAAAATTTCTCAGCCGATAACCGAGTATTCAGTGAGCTCTACCGATAGTTTGGTGGTTCTGCCTTTTATGCCTTCTTTTCAATTAATAATTAATTTCACAATTCTGAAAGAAATTCAAATATAAAGTTTAATCTCTCCATTTCAACAATTACTCAATTTAATCATTAGAATTTTTTTATTGTGTTAATAATTTAAGATTTGTTAACTTATTATTCATTGATATTAACATTAATAAATCTTTTTTCAAAAACAGCATTTCATATCATTGAAGATCAAACTGGTCATTTTAATGTTGTTAAATGACATTAACTAACATTTTTGAACACCTAGACTCATCCACTCATCATTCAATTCCCTTATTTAAGAGTAAGGAGTAAATTCTTCTTTACTAACAAGATCATCTCTTCTTTTTTTTTTTTATCGCAGCTTAGTCGGTTTCTTTTCTTGTTCACACACACCTCTCTGTTACAGGTACACACACACACACCTCTCTGTTACAGGTACACACATCTCCTTGCGTCCTCTTGTTCTTCTCGTTTCACATTTGATGCAACTGGTCAAAGTCAGTGAATCAATCGAAAATCGTTAAGCCAATTGAAAGCATTATGGCACGTGAATCGAGTGTAACCCGATTAGATTTTATAGTTGGTGGGTCACGAGCTAGTTCTCAATGGGCTGTGGAGATGGTATTCAGTTGGCGCTGGTAATTAGTTATCTGGGGCTAAGATGTTCGTCCCGTTTGAGGCTTCGCTGCTGACATTTGGTTGTAAATCCCTGTGAAGTTTGGCTTTTTTCTTTTATTCCCAGTTGGTTGTAGAAATCATTTAGGTCTAAGTCTGAAGTTAAGGTAAGTTTTAGGGGTCAGAGGTTACAGTTAGAGCAGTGGTTAGATTTTTATGGGTTAGGTTTGGGTTTATGGGCTAGGGGTTAGGTTTAAAGTTAGGTTTAGGGGTTTAGGAAAGGCTAAGATTAGGTTTAGGAAGGGTTAAGATTAGGTTTAGGGGTTAAGGAAAGCTTAAGATTAGGTTAGGGTTAGTGGGGTTAAGGGGTTAGGGGTTAATGTTAGAGGTTAGGGTGGTTGGGGATTAGGGTTAGGAGGTTAGGTTTTTGAATGTACAGTGACCCTCCCCAAACAGTCCTACATGAACTTTAGATAGATAGGTTAGATAGGGAGCCAAGGGAAGTGCAGTGGTGCCTGTTAAGCACTGCTATAGCTCAAAGTTATTTGTCTTCAAAGTTGCCCCCAGTTGGGTTTTGGCTGTAGATTTTGCACCATTTTTTTTTAGAAACATATTTAGCGGTTCAGGGTGACATGGGGAGGAGAGACAAGATTTTAGGGACAGGGTAAAGCTGGATATTGGGGAGAAGGTTGAATCTCATTAGCCTATTGATTAATTTGTCAGATTGACTTCTGCTTTAAACTTTGATTTGTTTAGGTTTTTGGCTGTGCTTGCTGATGTTGTGAGTCCTAGGGAGTATTTGGAGAGGTTGGGGTTGAGGGATGGGTCTAAGTCGTGAGTATTAAGACTAGAGTTGTGGTTAGGCCTTAGGATTAGGGGTATGTGAATGATTAGGGTCAGGGTTTTTAGGGACAGGGTGAAGTTTTTTTAGGTTGTAATTTATTTATTTTATGTGTGTACAGCTACAGTTTGGGATGGGTTATGTTTAGGTTTAGATGTTAGGTTAAGTATTAGGGTTCAGAGCTTTAGGGTTAGGTTTTTATGGATTAGGGTCAGGTTATAATATATTTATTTTATGTGTGTATAGCTACAGTTTGGGATGGGTTATGTTTAGATCTAGATGTTGGGTTAAGTTTTAGGGTTCAGAGTTTACCGTTACAGCAATGGTTATCATTAGGGTTTATCTATGTATTTATTTATTATATAAAATTTTTGGACACATCAGTAGTGCTCCTCAGAATCATTGGGTGTTTCAGTATCACAGCTCAGCCAGATCAGAACTCAACTTCCCAAGATGCAACACTCTCTTCTCATGCTCACCAACCCTGGAGTTCTGATCAGACACACCTGGCACCAATTTTTACACCCCCCCCCCCACACACACACACACACACACACACACACACCCACACACACACACACACACACACACACACACACACACACACACACACAAAAAAAAAAAAAAAAAAAAACACACACACACACACAGCTAGTACTTAGGGATGTCAATGCGAAGTATATGTTCAGTCAACTCGTTTCTCTGCGTTACCAAGCCGATCTAGTTAGTTTGTCTTCTCGTTATCCTCGAACCTTGTTTCCGGACTACGCTCTCTGCTTGATCCCGTTTGTGTTGTTCATCCGATCGCTTTACCATTGCCTGTCTTACGATTACGTTTCTTGAACTTCCCGATACCACGCTCTACACCTGCCGCCCACTTCTGCTTCCGTGCCGATTTCGGTTCGTGACAGAATACTTCGCCTTCCAATGGAAGCAGCGGAAGATTCCCTTTGGCCGCAAGCCATCGAGGGACATGGACAGATGATTAGTGACCATGATCACCGTCTCGCAAGCTTGACTGAGCAGGTAGCTCAGCTAAACCAGCTTACCTCCCACTTTGAGATCCAGCACGCTGCTGAGATTTTTTTACTCCAGTGCTCCGTTTTTTTTTTTTTTTGTTTTTTTCAACATACCCAGACATGACTGAGAATTGGAAAATAATCCACTTTATGGAACTCCTTAACCGGGAGCGCTGTCGTCTGGGCCACTGCGGAATGGGCACAGGAAGGGAACCTCATCAGCACATATGATCAGCTGACATCACGTTTCCGCATCGTTTTCCAGACCGCCGGGAGACTGGGGAGGAATTATTATCCTTGACGCAGGGATCACGTTGTGTGGCGGGTTATGCTCTTCAATTTCATACTGTGGCCGCTAGGAATGGATGGAATCAATCTGCTCTAAAGACTGTTTCGCCGGGGATTAAACGCTGACATCGTAACGGAGCTGACTTGTCGCAATGATCAGCTGACTCTCAACTCACTCATTAATTTAGCTATATGCCTGGATCGTCTACTACGGAGCTGCCGCTCCATACACAGCGAGGCAGAAGTACCAGCGTCTGAGAGCCCTGGTGAACCCATGCTGCTGGGACAGACTCGGGTGAGCATACAGGAGAGAGAACGATGGCACCGTGAACATCGTTGTTTCTACTGTGGCGAGAAGAACCACTTTGTGCAACAATGCCCTCTCAAACAGTGCTCTACCCAAGGGGAAACCAAAATTCCAAGAGAACCTCAGTCAGGGTTGAGTTTAGAGCCCATTGCCCAGTACTCAGGTCAGTCTGCATTTGTATTACCAGTTTTATTAGAATACTTCGGCGTTTCCTGTATTTTTAGAGGCGCTGATCGACTCCGGGAGGCGCGGGGGTTCTCGCACCAAGAGACCATACACCAATACAACATCCTCGTTCGTCTCCTCAGCGCTCCCCGCCGTGTCCAAGCCATTGATGGAGCCCCCATTTGATCACCCACTGCACCGAACCTATTGACCACTGCACCGAACCTGTTGACCTCCGCATCAGCGCTCTTCATCAGGAAAAGAATACGTTCCATGTCATTGTGACTGCCCGGCATCCAGTGGTTTTCGGTCGTCCTTGGCTCGAACATCACAACACCCAAATTTCATGGAACCAAAGGGAGATCACTCACTGATCAGCTCACTGCATCAACTGCACTGTCCCAAGTTCCCTGATCACCTTAGCGTCCACATCCATTGAGAGCCCTGACAAGGCGGACAGCGTTCTGAACCCCAGTGTTTACCATGACTTCATTGAAGTATTCAGTAAAAAGAAGGCTAGTGGACTACCTCTTCATCCAGATTCCGACTGCACAAATGATTTGCTTCCAGGCACTACACCACCATGAGGGAGAGTTTATCCATTAACAGTAACTGAACAAAAAGCCATGGAGGAGTATATTCAGGAAGCATTGCATGAAGGTTATATATGTCCATCTACTTCTCCAGCTTCAGCGGGGTTTGTCTTCGTAGAGAAGAAGGGAGGAGGTTTACGACCATGCATCGAGTACTGAGGACTAAACTGGTGTTGCGTCAAGTACTGTTACCCACTACCTCTAGTAGCAGCCGCTCTGGAACAACTACGCACTGCCACTATCTTCACGAAACTGGATTTACGCAGTGCATACAACTTGGTCCGGATTCGAGAAGGAGATGAATGGAAGACTGGGTTCAGCACAACTTCAGGTCACTATGAGTATCAGGTCATGTCGTATGGGCTTTCTAACCGTCCCTCGGTCTTCCAATGCCTAATTAATGACGTGTTACGTGACATGCTGGGATGCCATGTGATCACCTACATGAGGAGGAACATGTTCACCACGTCCGCCAAGTTCTACAATGACTGCTCCATCATCAGTTATATGTTAAAGCTGAGAAATGCGAATTTCATAACCACCATTGCGTTTCTAGGATACATTAGCAGCCCCGAAGGGATCTCTGTGGACAAAGAAACGGTCCAAGCAGTAGTATACTGGCCCACACCCACAACAATCAAGGAACTTCAGAGGTTTCTGGGGTTTGCAAACTTCTACAGAAGGGTTATTAGGAATTTCAGTGCCATCACCAACTCCCTGACGTCCCTGCTAAAGGGGAAACCCAAACGTCTGTCATGGAATCAAACCGCCTTTGACACGCTCAAGAAAGCCTTCACTACTGCACCCATCATCAAACATCCGGACCCATCTAGACCATTCATAGTGGAGGTGGACGCGTCCGAGACCGGGGTGGGAGCCATTTTATCCCAGCGGGAAGCTGTGTGGCCTAATCCCAAACTGATTTCATTTCCGGTTTAATGAACTACGTTAGGGATGAAATAATGACGGTCTACACCCTATGTAGTGCACTATTTAACTCATGACGAGATTTGTTATTCTGTTTTTGCGGCACTATTTAACTATCTTACTTTATCCTAAAATCCATTGTTTACTCCCTGCTTATAGCAAATAAAATAAACAACAGTGAGTGTAAAAGTGGCTAAATCATTTAGCAGCTAAAATAACTTTATTTCTGTAATCTTTTAATGTATAAATTGCTAAACCGAGGTAAAGTTGGGTTTATATTGGACATTCCCTTCACGTTCGAGCTTCTCTCTTCTATTTCTCAAGAAATAAACACTAAAAGGACTAAATGTGTGTGTGTGTAGTTGGTGAGGTCACTTTGTAAAGAAAGCAATCACGCCAACATGTCCGCCATATTGATGAGGGAAAGACCGCGCTATAAACAAATAGAAGTAAATGGAGGAGCTGTGGTTTTTCTGGATAATAATTTACATCATTTACCGGAGATGATAACGGCATCGTTTTCAAAAACTTGCAAATAGAAATGAAATAGAATTTTTATGATTCACACTATATTACACTCCATTCTTCTTCTCAAACACAACTCTATTTGGAAAATAATCAAGGTTTTTTTTTGTAAAAAATAAATAAATTTCATGAAACGATTAATCTGATGGGGGGCGGGGCAAACTTTCAGTGCCTTTTTTTGTTTATTTAAAATAAAATCCACAAACTGAGTGGTGTCACGTATCCGGAAACTCTGGACTCCATTTCCCATCAGCCACTGCACTACACCACATGACCACATGCACCTGATTCACGTTTTGGTTAATTAGCACTCGTGTATATCTAGTCTTTGTCTGCACTGGTTTCTTGTCTTTCGTTGTTTAGACTCACGTTGTTTGTCAGTGTCTTTGTCTAATGCCACAGAGTTTTTGCCAAGTGTCTTGTTTTGTAGTCTGTTTGTTTGTCATTAAATGTTTAAAAACTGCTATTGCTTCTGCCTCAATGTTCCAAACGTGACAGAACGAAAGACCGTGAATTAGCAGTAGCAAATTTTTTTTTTTTTCCGATGGACGCCTGGTACAACAACTATGCGGAGTGGTATCTCAAGATCACGGAGCAGGGAAGAAGGTCGAGGGTACTGATGGCTCAGAGTAGCCGCATACTCGGAATACCATCGCGGTATAGCGCATGCACCATACCACACCTGGCGTTCGTTGTAGAATATGCCAAGTTACACGGGTTGGAGTGGATGCTCGGAGATGAGACCGAATCCTGCCCTCCCTCCCCTCTTCTGGACGTCGCTCGGCATTCCTGCTCGGCTGTGGACGTCGCTCGGCTGTGGACGTCACTCGGCCTTCCTGCTCGGCTGAGGTCGTCGCTCGGCCTTCCTGCTCGGCTGCGGTCGTCTCTCTGCCATCCTGCCTCGCTGAGGACGTCACTCTGCCTCCATGCTCCGCTGAAAGGCGTCCTCCTTTCGCGCGCTCAGTGCGTCGCGCCCACTTCCTGCTCCACGGAGGACGCTGTTCCCCCCTCATGCTCCTCGGAGAGCGTCGTTCCTCCCTTAGGCCTCGCGGAGAACCTCGTTCCTCTCCCTGGGCCTCGCGGAGACCCTCGCTCCCCCCTGGAGCCTCGTGGAGACCCTCGCTCCCCCCTGGAGCCTCGTGGAGACCCTCGCTCCCCCTTTGAGCCTCGTGGGGGACCTCGCGTTCCTCTTCTGCCCCAGGAAGGAGGTCGCCCCGCTTCCATGCCCCGCCAAGGACGTCCTTTTGCCTCCCTGTGCCGTTGTGGGAGCCGCTCGGTCTACTGGCTTTGTTGAGGACCTTTTGCCCGGGGGCCCGTGTCGGTTTGGGCGCTCCGGGAGTAGCGCCCTTGGGGGAGGGTTCTGTCACGTATCTGGGAAATCTGGACTCCATTTCCCATCAGCCACTGCACTGCACCACATGACCACATGCACCACAAGTGCACCTGATTCACGCTTTTTGTTAATGAGCACTCGTGTGTATATATAGTCTTTGTCTGCACTCTCTCCTTGTCTTTCGTCGTCTGAGACTCCTGTCTTTCATGTCGGTGTGTTTTGTTTCTTGCCATAGTCTCTTGCCAAGTTGTCTTAGTGTTTGTTTAGTAGTCTGTTTGTTTATATTAAATGTTTAAAAATCTGCGACTGCTTCTGCCTCAATCTCCACTCGTGACAAGTGTTACAAATATAAATTCAGACTTTTGTCCAAAACAGAAAGGAAAAGAACCCCACACATACATACATACACACACACACACACACATATATATATATATATATATATATATATATATATATATATATATATATATATACAGTGGTGTGAAAAAGTGTTGCCCCCTTCCTCATTTCCTGTTCCTTTGCATGTTTGTCACACTTAAGTGTTTCGGAACATCAAACCAATTTAAACAATAGTCAAGGACAACACAAGTAAACACAAAATGCAATTTGTAAATGAAGGTGTTTATTATTAAAGGTGAAAAAAATCCAAACCATCATGGCCCTGTGTGAAAAAGTGATTGCCCCCTAAACCTAATAACTGGTTGGCCCACCCTTAGCAGCAACAACTGCAACCAAGCGTTTGCGATAACGTGCAATAAGAGGCTTTTACAGCGTCCTGGAGGAATTTTGGCCCACTCATCTTTGCAGAATTGTCCTAATTCAGTTACATTAGAGGGTTTTCGAGCATGAACGGCCTTTTTAAGGTCATACCACAACATCTCAATAGGATTCAGGTCAGGACTTTGGCTAGGCCACTCCAAAGTCTTCATTTTGTTTTTCTTCAGCCATTCGGTGGTGGACTTGCTGGTGTGTTTAGGATCATTGTCCTGCTGCAGAACCCAAGTTCGTTTCAGCTTGAGTACACGAACAGATGGTCGGACATTCTCCTTCAGGATCTCTTGGTAGACAGCAGAATTCATAGTTCCTTTTATCACGAGTCTTCCAGGTCCTGAAGCGCAACAAACAGCCCCAAACCATCACACTACCACCACCATATTTTACTGTTGGTATAATGTTCTTTTTATGAAATGCAGTGTTCCTTCTACGCCAGATATACTTGGACACACACCTTCCAAAGAGTTACACTTTTGTCTCATCGGTCCACAGAATGTTGTCCCAAAAGTCTTGGGGATCATCAAGATGTGTTGTGGAGAAATTGAGACGAGCTTTGATGTTCTTTTGCTCGCAGCAGTGGTTTCTCCTCGGAACTCTGCCATGCAGGCCATTTTTGCCCAGTCTTTTCCTGATGGTGGAGGCATGAACGCTGACCTTAACTGAGGCAAGTGAGGCCTGCAGTTCTTTGGACGTTGTTGTGGGGTCTTTGTGACCTCTTGGATGAGTCGTCGCCGCTGTGCTCTTGGGGTAATTTTTGGGCGGCCCGGCCACTCCTGGGAAGGTTCACCACTGTTCCATGTCTTCGCCATTTGTGGATAATGGCTCTCACTGTGGTTCGCTGGTTCCCCCCAAAGCTTTGGAAATGGCTTTATAACCCTTTCCAGACTGAGTAGATCTCAATTACTTTCTTTCTCAATTGTTCCTGAATTTCTTTGGGTCCCGGCATGATGTGTAGCTTTTAAGGATCTTCTGGTGGACCCTACTGTGTCAAGCAGCTCCTATTTAAGTGATGCCTTGATTGTGAACAGGTGTGGCAATAATCAGGCCTGGGTGTGGCTAGAGAAATTGAACTCAGGTGTGGACAACCACAGTTATAGTATGTTTTAACAAGGGGGGCAATCACTTTTTCACACAGGGCCATGATGGTTTTGGATTTTTTTTCACCTTTAATAATAAACACCTTCATTTACAAATTGCATTTTGTGTTTACTTGTGTTGTCCTTGACTATTGTTTAAATTGGTTTGATGTTCCGAAACACTTAAGTGTGACAAACATGCAAAGGAACAGGAAATGAGGAAGGGGCAAACACTTTTTCACACCACTGTATATATATATATATATATATATATATATATAATATATTTATTTTTAGGACTGTAGTTTAATTCGGTGCTTTTTGTGAATCCATAAAATAATAATGCATAAGTAATATATAATATAATCCATCCAGCAATACGTAACCCCCGTA